>JAUZNJ010036004.1:0-11539 GCA_034780135.1 Jordanella pulchra
TTGTTTTAGATTCCATCACTCACAGTTGAAGAGAACCTATGATAAAAATTACAGTCTTCTACAAGCTTTGCAAGTGAGAAAACCTGAAAAATCAACAGTGTATCAAATACTTGTTCACCCCACTGTATATATATATATATATATATATATATATATAACTATAATATTAACTAAATCCCTTAAACTATGTGTAATTTATAAACTTTAAATCCCAATCTAAATCATAGTTAAATAAAACCCACACTCTAATCAGTAACTCTTTGTGATGCATTGTTCAGATTTAAAACAAAATGTTTGCATTTACATTTTAGTAATAATATGAATCACCTTAAAACATCCTTTTAGGACCTTAAAAGCATGATAGCAATAATTTATGCCCTATCTTGTGCAAGCCGTGATTTTTGAAGAAAAATTAACTGAACAATAAGAAGATACATAATTTAACTATGGTAATTTCTAGGAGCATTTTTATGAAATTACCAGCATTATCTCACCTCCAAACGCTTGATTTGAGTTTTCTCATATTCCAGCTTAGTCTCCAGCTCCCGGATCTTTGCCTCCTGGCGACTCACAAGCGACTTCTCCACCATGGACTGTTCCTGGAACTCTAACTGGCTCTGGAGTGAATGGAGCTGGAAGGACACCACACGGAGATATAATCTTACAAAGTCGGTTGCCGGCGAGAAAGTCATCGCTTACTTCCTTTCCTTGTTATTCGTCGCTTTTCTACTTTGTCTCTTTTGTGGGCTGTATAAACATTAAGAGGAAGTCTTGATCTTTAAATCTTCAAAATAGATTGCTGTTTACTTTTTTCACCCAGTTTGAGTTAATTTATTCTGTCTTGGTAAATATAAATAAGGTGCATCGAGTCTGAATAATGAGTTTGAGATAAGCCTCCACTCTCCTAAAATGGTCAAAAAAAGAAGCTTGTGGTTCAGGCTGGGTAACAGTGAGTCACGGTAATTTCACAGGCTTTGAAAAAGGCTTCAGCTTCATGCAAAGCACGTTTGTTCTATCTAAATCCTTTTTTCTTCCATGACTGATAAAAGGAAGATAGACACGTCACAACAAAACTGGCCCGAAAGGCAGCAGGGCACCTAATGAGGGACTTCTGCATCTGAGACAAGGAGGATTTGGCGCACTCCTTTGATATTTCTAAAGAAGCCAGATTTCCCTCCTACTGGGAATGAGATAACCACTTCAAGGTCAGATGCTTTAGATAACAATCAGTGCCTACTCTGGCACATTTTAACAGTGGCTTGCAGCCCGCTGTGCATCTTAAGTGTAGCCAGAAATATTCTGAAGGGTGGCCCTTGAGTGGCTTCAGCTCTCGTCAATTTTAATAAAGCAGGAATGTGCTGTGGTGTTTGGGAGTGGCACGAGCAACACGCTGCGTCGCAGCAGATGGTTTTATTTGTTTAATCCACCGCAGATCCATCCACTCATCAGCTACACCAGCATTATCCTGTACGGAGTAGTAGGGACATTGGGTTCTATCCCAACTGGAACTGAACGAGAGGAAGGGATGCCAGTCCATCAGAGAAAGCGATAACACCGATAGAGAGATAACCATGGACCAATATTACAGTCTAGAATCAAAACACAACATATTAATGTGTTTGAACAGTGGAAATAAACAGTTAAATGGAATAAACAGGCTACAAAATGAAAGGGGAAAACGGACCTGCAGGTTTGAGTGAAAAATCTTCCTACCCTGACTCAGAACCTTCCGTACATGATGATAAAGACATTTGGTAACTTGAAATTATGGTCTGGTCCATGTACATGCTAACACCAAAATAAGTCCCTTTTTATATTCCTATTGATTATGAGTTGTTTAGGTAACAATGTTTTTCCCTGCTAGTAAATTAACAAATGGATAATCTTTATTGAAATATAGTATTTTAAAAAAAAAGAAACCTATGAGCAGCGTGCATGTTCATCAGCCAAACCATGGCTCTACAACAGCAGGTATCAGCTTGGTACACATGTGTTACTACATCAGGAGAAGAACGAAAAAAAGACAATATTCTGCACAATAAGCAACTTAACACCACCTTATGATAAGATGTTATATCTAAACTTTTGCCATGCCTAGATATTTTTTTAACTACTGTAATTTGAGTCAAGGTTCAGGTAATCATAATGAAAATGTTTTAATAAATGCTAACAACAGACCTTTTTTTAGTTTCTCGTATAACTGTACATTTCTATAGAAATCTGACAGACAAACACAAATAAGATTTCATATAAATAAAAGTTGAGTTGGAGTTTTGTAGGATGAAAGTTTTGATCCATTAAATGATGGATCGTGAATGAATGCAGAGGCGCAGACGCATGAGATAATTTGGGGAATATGTTTTAGATGTTTGCTGTCCATTTGGATGAGGGTACGGCATCGTCAAATGAGGCTGGAGGAATCTGAATCAGTTCAATGATCAATACTGAGTGAAACAAATAAGAAGATTCTCCAAAACTCCCTATTTTCTGTGATAAAATAAACTGATCTGAAATCCAAACAGGCCATTCTTTCCATAATTCATAGTACGTTATTTTACATAAATTCTCTCAACACATCATTAGAAGACATATAAAAAGATATTTAAGTATTTTTTTACAACTCTTAAAACTCTATTTTTTGTCATTATTTCTCAATCTTCTCTTGCTGTCACCTGGGATCTCTGGGTCTATCATCTCTTTTCCTTTCTGCTTTGTCCACCATCACAATGAATGGTTAGGCATCGATTGTCTGTCTCCATCTGAAGGTCCCGCAGGATCCTGGCCTCATGGTTTTCAACTACTCTCAGTGACGTTTCCCACGTCTACTGTGGAACTTCTAGTATAATCTCAGCATAGATGTTCCCACAAAACAGTTCCAACCTCTTGTTTATAGTGTTCCACGCACACTTTGCTTGCCAACATCTTAACCACAAACATTATGTCAGATTATACACGCATAGAGAATTTCCCATATTAAAAGTCCATGTTAGACTGTTTTAGTTTGCATCTTGGGTTCTGTCTGATGTGGTGGATCTCAGCCTCTATTGCACTATTTGATGCACGCCCTCTAGAGGCACATCTCTTCAGGACTTTTATCTTAAGATGCACAGCAGTCGGAGTTGCTGTGCTTTGGACATGCTAACCGTGAGTTCAAACCCTCTGACATCAGGAATAAAATGAGTAACAAAAAAACAAAAAAAAACGTGTCACTCAGACAAACATTGTCATTTTTGGGAAAACAGGACATTCTGACGAGTGATGGAGCTGCTGAAACAGGACAGTGGCAATGTCTTCCATTATCACATTTGACCACATAACAAGTATTTCATTGGTTTTTATGTGATGGTTTTGCCACTATTACAGTAATAAGGATCTGACATAAATACTCAATCAAATCTATAAGTCAATAATGTCCATCCTCTTATAATTAAATCTTAGTCTAAATACAGCTCTTCTGTGAGGGCTAAGGTTTGTACTTTTATTTACTGTTAACTTATTTGTGTACACTGTAAGATGTGATTAAGGGGCTCTTTTTTCACATACTTAACATAAAACATGACTGAAATATATACGTCTCCACTCTCTTTATATATATGCTAATCTGTAAAGTAAGAAAATACTGCCTCCATAAATGTCATCTTTTTCATTATAAAGGCTGCATTGACAGGGGCTAAAAATTACATCTTCAGGCTGTTCAATAGCATATTAGGACGTTGGTGGTATTGCAGTTAAAATACATTCAGCTTCAGCAGCCCAGAAGAAATTCATTTTGCAACATCCATCCATCAACCAAGGAAATTCCTTTGCATTAATACATGTCACACCTAACACCAAAAAGGTTATCCTCTGAGCAAATGGTACTCCATTAGGGAAACATGATAAAAGCTCTATTATAAAAACAGGCCTAAATCAGATGCATTAACCTTTTTACCATATCAATCCAAACTTATTCAGAGCCTCAGTCATTATGTGACACCTAACAGGGTACAATAATTTAACCAATCAGCTAAAATATGGAATAAACCTGTTAAAACCTCTGCGGTTCCACATGTGTGGGAGTAGTATGATTCACATAAAAAGGATTTTTGTTGTCGAGCTATACGGTGGCTTTTCAGTATGTTGCAGGCGAACAAGAAAAGAAGGTCAGCAGCAAATTAAAGCTTTGACCTATATCAAGGATGCTAACATGCATCTTGTGACAAGGATATCACGCTGATGTGCAGCCAGTAAACTGTGACCCATGCATTTTTGAATCATTACTGTAAAGCCAGCCATCTGTTGGCTCTTAAAATATTCCACTGAATAAGTGAAAATGTTGACCTTCTTAATGAGGTAGGAGAGGAAAAAGTCAGAGGATGTCACACTTCAGCTCTCTGACTGGGATTAGGCATTTAGTTTACAGGAAGAGGTTTATGATAAAGATTGGTTTTATGATCTAACACAGATCATGGCATAAATCATTCCAGAAATGTGTTAAAATTTAAGCAAGGATGCAATTATAAAGAGGTTATAATTTAACACAATTCTTGCAAGATAGGTTGCAAATCTAAACATCACTTTAGTCAGTTTGAATAATTATTATAAAGCATATCAAGAGGTCATTTCAAGCGTATGTCAGGGCATCTTTATAAGAGTTTAGATGGCTGGATTTGAATTTTGTGTCTTTTAAATTTGGAAAAGCAGTAGAACCAAGCAATTACTATTGAAAAACAGTGCTTAATAACTGGTGACATAGTCATTTAAGCCAGTGGTTCTCCATCCTGGTCCTCAAGTACCACTACCCTGCATGTTTTAGATGTGTCACTGTTGCGGCACACCCAATTCAAACAATCACATAGACTCTTCAGCCATCAAAGGCTGTAGATGGCTGATTCATTTAAGTCCAGTATGTGGCAGGAAGGAGACACCTGAAACATGTAGGGCAGTGGTACCTGAGAACTGCTGATTTGGGCTATTTGATTCCTGCTTGGAAAAGAAAACAAAGCAAGTAAGCATATATGTTTGAATGAAAACTGAAAAAATTCTGTAATGGATGATCAAGTAAACAAAATAAGGCAAACACAAAAGCACAATCACATCTCATCTCTCATCACATGCTAGGAGGCAGATTTTAGTGCCTTGATTTTCTGAGCACTTTATTTTCACTCCAAAATATTGTTATTAGACTTTTAACTTTGTGGCAGTTAATCTCTGTCCTGGATCACAGGCATAGAGAGAAACCAGTGCTCAAGGATAAAATCAATCGAATAGGCATCCAAACCAAAAATCCTTGACCCTTACATTCTTTGCAGCAATACCAAAAAGTTACTGAAAAGATGAAGATAGACTATCTTCATCTTAAAGCTTTGCAGAATTATTTCTCCAGCATCTTCTCAAAGCTTTCCAAGTCCTGTTCCAGCCCATTATTGATCACTGATCTCACTTTTCTCAGACTCCTCCATGCTCAATAACCCATTTCTCCTCAATCGAATGTCAGCAGGTTCTGGATTATTGCCCAAACTTGTTAGGGCTACATTTAGTCTCTTACTGCCTTTCATATTACAATTACGTAATTGATCCAGTTAGTTATTCATTAAAACTATTAGTCAAACTACATATAGTTTATAAAAGCTTTTATCAAAGCATATGCTACTATTTTATGCCATTTTTGTATTGGACAAAATATTCAGTAAAGATTTAATTTATTTTCTTAGCCGTGTTGTTTAAGCTTAAAGGTTAGAACTTGTGGGTAATACAGAAAACAGACTCATCTTTGTGGATTGGAAAGTTAACTAAAAAACATCTGTTTATTCTTAGCACTAGTATGGTGTGAAAGTGAAGCCAGGATGCAAAACATGAAGACGTGTCAGTAGCTAGAGTACGAGAGAGGAGATGTTTCATATTAGAAAAACAAGAAATTGATATACTACTACAAATTGCAATCGTGATAGTGATCCTGAATAAATTATCGCTGCTTGTTGACTCATTTTATCAATTTGTTAGTGGGAAAAAAAAGCACTTTGTGTATATTTACCAGAACATCAGCGGTACCACAAAGCGGGTTATCAACTCTCTAACTCAATCCAGCTTTAACTGATCGTAAATATGTAAAAGTGCAGATATAAAGGGACGGGTTCGAGGTAGCAGATCAATCACAACCATGAGCCCAGAAAGAAGAGTGCAACATTTCTCCTGTAAGGATCAAAAACTCATCATTCAAAATTACAAAGAAATATGAAGAGGAAAAACAGGTGCCAATGAAAACCCAAATACAGCGACTGTATGGCTGCGTTAAATGACACATCAGTGTCATTTAACGCAGACATCAGTGTCATTTAACGCAGCCATACACCCAAATTACTGTTTGGCATTTTAATATCATGTGTAACAGTCTTATTCCCCAGATGTAACCCCTCGAGACTTGGGAGCAGATCAAAATAAAACAACAAAAAAGATTTTTTCATGTGGTTAGTCTGACTTTTTCATACAATAACATATGAGCTACAATAAAGCTTGAAGCTGATGCCACATTCACATCATGTTAATATAAGAACTGGTTAGTCTAAGAGAAATCATCCTAAAGTTTTGAGCTGTGTCAGAACTCAGAAGGAATAGACAGCAACTATCTATACTTGTGTTGAAAACTGAAAGTCCTGAAACATTATGCAGCCCTAAATGGACAGAAATACCTCATTGTCTTTCCTGCTTAAATGAAACTTCCTACAAAGAGTAGCATTTTTGTTCAACTCTGATACAGTCTCTGTTCCATCAGGCAGAAAGGAATATAAATGAACAATGTTCCATTTCACAACAAAACTACAACCTTCTTCCTCGTCTTTTTTTTTTACCTGGCCCTCTGAATTTAATCTGGTCTTCAATGAAAGTTTAATAGACAGCTGACTGGCTAGTGGGCGGAGCTTTTTATAGGATTCAGTGACCTGACCTGAAGTAGGTTTGCCGTTTAGAGAAAGTCACCAGGGTAACTTGCCTCGCTAAGAATAAATCCAGCTTTGTGGTACCGGAAAGTCAGTGTTAACCCTGAAATTACCCCACTAAGCCTGTAATGCTTCTTCGTAGCACAGACCTCCTTTCACAAAGCTGTTTTAACAAACTCAGATTCAAATTCTTCACTCTAAATTAATCGAACCTAAAGTTGGGAAATGATTGGAGGTATTAGTGTAAAATATATAAAAGGTATATTCAACTGAACAGATACATAGCTGGAAGTTGCTAAATATAAAATCTAACAAGAACTTTGCAACTGCAACAGAGCATGCACTGAACATACAGTTATCATTCATTTTAAAAATCAGTAAGGATTAATATTTTTAAGAAAAAGGTAAACTTCAATGTTTTTATTTTATGCAGTTGCATAGGTAAAGCTCTGTATTAGAAAGATACATAAACAATACATTAATATCTATATCTAATTCTGAACAATATATAAATTATGCTGTTTTACAAATCCTAGTTATGCCGACTTTGTCAAGTCCCACTATAAGATGTTGAAAAAGTTCATTTTAAATGTAAACTCAATCATTTTTTTTCTGAGCTTTCAAAGATTCTCCAAGGCTCTTGCTTGCATAAAGAGTAAAACTAACTCTGCAACTAAAATGACCTATTACATATAAAAGGCCAAATTGAGCACTACACTAATGTCTTTTACAAAGGTAAATAAAATAAATCAACAGTTGTATACAATATCATGAGCCACACAAGGGAATGAGGTATCAGACTAGTCATGTAACAGTTTGAAGAAACTAACTTTCCTTTATTCATTTCTCTAAAAGAGGATTTTAATTATTGCCTATAAACACAAGTCTCTATTTCCTACCAGACCTACAGGTTACAGATTGCAAATCAAAACATAATATTAATAAAATGAACTTCCATCAAGTGCACCAGATGCCCCTGTATGAACATCATGAATAGACGGCCCACTGGTTCCTACAAAATAACAGTCTGACATTTAAAAAGTGACTCAACTGTGAACAACTGATGCAAAGGCTGCTTTCATATGCGTGAGAGAAGAATGACACTTTTTTTAGTTAGGACCAATATTTGTTTGTGTTATGTCCTGTTATCCCATTTCATTTTTTCAATAGCCGAGTCTCAATTAAAAAAACAAAAAAAACACATCTCATTGCACTGGTTTCAAATTGCCACTTTTTCTTTAGCGTTCTTGTGTTTTCAAATCAAATTATGCTAAAAAAACACGAGATAACTGTGAGACTGAAGTGGTGAGGTCGTGTTGGCAGACAATTATTGTAAAAGGCTTGAATAGGTCTCTTTTTTTTTTTTTACTGTAATGATTTGCTGACAGAAGGCTTTGCTGTATACGAGATCCGAGAGGCGAAAGAAAGGTTTCCCACTTCGGCTGTGAATTTCCACAGATTTGTACTATTTACATGTAGATTGGGTTTGCAATTTTCAGGAGAAAACTACCATAGAAATCGAGCATTCATGGTCATAATAATCAGCGATGCTCGGAGAAATGCTGAGGTATAATCAGAGAGAAATGCTGAGGTAGTGAGCAGGTTCCCAAAGGCTGCTGTGGAGGTGCTTACGAATACTTCTTTTAACTGTACCTTTTCTTGGATTTCCTGCTTCTCCTTTGTGGCTTCTTCCAGCTGGGCCTGCAGATCACTGATCTGGCTCAAGTCCCTTGCTGACTATATCACACATACATAAAAAAAACAGACACATTACTCTTATAAATAAGCAAGAAAGGATTGGGTGTGAGTGCGTAGGATATGTTTCAATTATCTTGGAACAAAATGGCTTTTAATATTAATGTTTCATAAACACAGCAGGTTAAAAACACAGCAATTGTCATGTGGTTTTGATGTAGAGCAGATCTCTCTGATTTGAAAACACATGCTGTGTCAGAAAGAAAATATTTCCTCCCTTACATAAAGAACCTGCACTACAGAAAAGGATCAGCATTAGAAATGTAACATCTGATTTATTTAAATAGATGTTAAATAAAAGATGTTCCTACAGACAAAAACATGATGCCCATTTCTAGAGAATCCCCGAGGCTCAGGAAGATTTAATCAGACATTGAAACAAATGACCTTAGATATCTGAAAGTAGACAATTAGACCCGAGCAAACAAACCTTTAGACGTCAGAATAATTGAACAAATTGAAATCAGACTCAATGACATCAGAAAATTCAGCATCACAACAAATTATTTCAGACCAAATGGACCCAAACTAAAAGTGTGGAACCAAATACTTCATGAACAAATCTAATTAGATCAAGCAGATTTGGATAAAATAGGATTAGATGACTCAAATTTAGAACAAAAACTATTTTAAAAAGTTTGAATGTCAACATGATTTTCTGCTCCTTCTTTTCAAAAGACTTCTAAGTAAAGTTATGGAATCTGCTTCAAACTCCAGACACAATAAAGTTCATTATTCACAAACGTTCTCTAAATACAGCAGGATCAGGTCATAGTTTGCTTTAGTCTTCCACCACTGTTAAAATCTTAAAATTTAAAAAGACATGAACTCCCTGTTTTAGCTTAATTTAAATAAACTTCACAAATATTGACTGAAGTGGGATTTGATTATTGATTCTACTAATTTTATTTAGAAGAAAGAAAATGATTTGGACAAAATAATTAAGTTGTTCTGTCCATAAACTAAAGAATGCCAAAGAAAACATTACAGTTGTTAAAAACTTGTCAGATTTCTTTATGGCAATACAAATGTTGATGCTACTGCTGCGATAATGGGTTTTTTTTTTTTTGTTTTTTTTTTAGATTTAATTTGTACCCGCAGGATCTCATACTAGAATGTGCCTTAACCAGATTAAGTGTAGGTATAACCAACACCGAGAGACTTACGGAGTTAGACTAAACAAGATCAGACGAAACTGATTTGGACAAAAGGCAACCGACCAAATGGTACCAGATCAAAAGAAGCACAACTAGACAACCTGAGACCATAGACTAAAGGGAAGGAGATAAAATGCTGTCAAATCAGACGCCATCGCAGCACATGCTTTGGAAAGGATTGTAACCAAATGCCCTCAAACCCAACAGACCAAATGTATCTTTGTTCTAATGTGGTGGGTTTTTTTTGCTTTGTTTTGATATTTTTGTTTTTTTTGTCTGAGGCAGTTTGGCTCTATTGCATTTTGTCTCGATTTATCTGGTCAAATGTGTCATAATGTTTGTTTTCTGAGACCCAAGGATGTCCTAAATTATAGACTGGTCTTTAGTCTTATCATTAGAAGCACTATTGGTCCTTGCTTTGACATTTGAAATGCATCCAAACAGATGATTGAAATTTCTCGAAGGTTAACCCACCTGTGCAACTGCTGCTTTGTGTTTCTTCATCAGTTCATTCATGTCTTCCTGATCCTCCTCCATGCGAGACTGTAGGTCATTCTTCTCTCGCTGCAGACGACTGAGCTGCTCCTCCAGCTAAGTGACAAACAGAAAGAAAAAAAAAACAAATTGGTACAGAATGTCAGGATTTATTCATGAGCTATCAAAAATGATAAATGACGATTAGCTGGCCAAGCTACCGTAGTCCTGGAGTTTCATCTTACAGTATTGCAATATAATCTAGTCATGGGTTCTGGCTGGAGGATGACACCAATTGGAACTAATCAATTGGCTCATTTAACCCAGGCAAAGTGCAATGCATGCACTCTACTGGTGATGTCCTATTTTGAGTTTCAGCTGGTACAACACCAGTTCTCAGTGTGAATTCTCTAATCTAAGAAGATATTTGCAAGACCTCCCTCGCTGTAAATGCAGCAATTAAAAACCAAAACAGACACACGGCACACTGTGTGTCATCCCAAGAGACGCAAATATCCTCCGTCTATGAGTCGGAAATGTGGGAAGAAGTCTCGTGAGACAGCTATTAATGAGCAGTCTAAGAAAGAAAAAAAAATATTCAGCAAAGCTCATTTAAACATTACAGCAAAATGTTGAAATCAGACATATGCCAAAGGGCGTTTATTATTTTAATATCCCAGCATGGCCTCTTGTATGCATATAAATTAGAATCCTACTGCAATTTGAGGAGTTAGAATTTGATATGCACAGGCCCTTAAGTAATTACACATTGTTTTTTCTGGAGGGGGACTTCAACATTAGAAAAGCGAATATATAAAAATAAAAGAGTAAAAAAAAAAAAAACTCTCAACAATTTGAAATGAGAAAACGGAGATAATGACGTGTCATAATGTAGATGTTGGAATTTACGTTTGAACAGGAAAGCATTTTGCCCTGGACAGGTAAACTGAAAAGTCAGATTGGAGACAGATGTGAAAACTTACCGCCATCTTGGTTTTTACCACATCATCCATTTGAATATGCAAATCTTCAATTTCAATCTCCATGCCTTTTCGAGCTTTCACTGCTGCCGCACAAGTAAACTCTGACTCCTCCAGCTGTGAGGCACAGGGGGAAACGTGCAAGAAGGAAGTGAAGGACAAACGTTAGTGGGCCGAGATCAAGAATCCCTGCTGGATATGATGAAAGATTTCTTCACCATTGCAGTTTCCAGACTTTAAAAAACCCTCTATATCCAGT
>JAUZNJ010036004.1:11639-36554 GCA_034780135.1 Jordanella pulchra
AGAATCCCTGCTGGATATGATGAAAGATTTCTTCACCATTGCAGTTTCCAGACTTTAAAAAACCCTCTATATCCAGTTTATTTGTATCCTTATTAGAGGCTGCAGTACTGTCATCAGTGGAGTTAGAGAAAATAACCTCTCCGGAGGACATACTTGATTTTTGAGCTGGGTAATCTCCCTTCTGCTGGGGGCATTGCTCTTTAGGTGGTCCAGCATAATCTGTGCGTCAGCCAGAAGGACTTTTGTTCTCTTCAAGTCTTTCTTTAGCCTCTTCTCCGTCTCCACATCCCTTTGGCTAACCTGAATAACAAATCACTCATCTGTAGTTATTATTACACATGACCATCTAACCTCTATCTAAACTCAGAGCACCTCTCACGACTTAAAAGCATTTTATTTCCAATCAAGAGAAGTGGCCCAAGTTAAAATCACACACTCTACTGCACAGGCAAAGAGTGAAAGCAGTACCTGGTCCTTGGCAATCAGAAGCTTGGACTCCAACTCCCGTTTTTCACGCAAGACTTTCTGTTTGTCATCGTACTCCTCCTCCAGCTGTACCTCCATCTGTTTGAGCTGCAGGAGATGGAAATGTCAAAAGCCCAGGAAAAGAATATCAATTAAAGTCACACATACATCAGGAGCAATTTTCTAAGACATCCCTGTTTAGAGCCTCTAGCACCTACTGTCATCTGTGCATGTTTCTGCTATGTATAATTTAGTTTTTTTTATTCAGTAACTGCCCACTTTATTAGGTACACCTTGCTAGTAATGTTTTTCAATCTTTTATTGTCTTAATTTTGGTGAGCCTGTGCGAATTAGAGCCTCAGTTTATTGTTCTTAGATGACAGGAGTGGCACCCAATGTGGTCCTCTGCTGCTGTAGCCCCCCGACTCAAGGTTAGACACATGTATTTCAGAGATGCCCTTCTGCATGCCTTGGTTGTAACGAGTGGTTATTTAGTTTACTGTTGCCTTTATTTGCTTGAACCAGTCTGACCATTGTCCTCTGACATTAACAAGACATTTGCACCCACAGAACAACCACTCAGAGGACATGTGTGTCAAAATCCCAGTAGATCAGTAGGTTGTGAAATACTCCAACCAGCCTGTCTGGGACCAACAATACCTACGTTCAAAGTCACTTAAATCACCTTTCTTCCCAATTCTGATGATTTGTTTGAACTGAAGTAAATTGTCTTGATCATGTTTACATGCCTAATTACATTGAGTTGCTGCCATTTGATTGGCTGATTAAATTTTTGCATTAAAAACAGTTGGACGGGTGTCCTTAATAAAGTAGCTGGTGAGGGTGGATATAAAGGGCCATGCAAAGAAAAATAAAATTCATTAAGGTTTTTTTGGTTGTGTCTTAACAAAAAGTTCTAATTTTACTAAGATTTCATGGAACAGATGAACATAACACACAAAACTATTAAGTGAAAGAAAGATGATTCATGATAGAATAGAATTAAAAAGAAAGGAAGCATTTTTACCTATTTTGTTTCACTTCAATAACACGAAATAAAATGCACTGTAAGCCACTGCCTTTAAAAGTTGCCCATATAGTGAATAGAGGGGGTGTTTCAGTGCATTTCTAGTTCATTTCACTCAACAGAAAGAAAAGAAAATGGCTACTATTAAACTGGCTGTAGATCTGGTTAGGTTATTTACATTTATTAATGTTCAGTGAGAAGAACAGACTGACTGAAAGAAAACCATTACAAAAGATTTTAAGGGTTATTTTCTTTTGCACCACTTAACTCCACCTGAGACATTGTTTTATTAAAAAGTATATGTGTATAATTTGTTGCCGTTTTTGAAAAAGTAACAAGCACAAAATTCTTTTCTGAAAAAAGCCGTTAGAAACTTAATTTACAGCCTGAAACCAGCAATGCAAAAGCACAAAAACTATACAGAAAAACATATTGTTGACTAATAAGAACCTCTGGCCTCATTCAATGCACTATACAGGATTAAAACTAAGTTAATCACACAGGTGGGTAGAGTTGCAATTTTTTTTTACTGAAGTAAAAAGTAGTACTAGTTCAACATTTTATTCTACTCAAGCAAACAGTAGTCATTCAAGAAATTATTAAAGTAAGAATAAAAAAGAATTTGGTTGAAATAAACTACTCATGAACTGAGAAATGGTTGGTATTTTAAAGTTTAAAGTAAAAAAAAAAATAGAAATACCATAAATAAATCAAAATACAAATGCAGCCCCTTGTTTCATGACCAACATGCACACCACACTTTTAAAATAAAAAACAACAGGTAAAGGATTCCAACATCCAAATATAATGGAAATCAGACATAAGAAAAAGAAAATGTAGCCACAACAAAGACTGTGGATCGCTTTACAAATAGGCGAGAGCAATGAAAGGGGATTCAAAAAGAGCTTTTTCTTATTCTTTGCTGAAGTTTATTTTAATTTAAAAAAGAGGCGAGTATGATAAGCCACACATATCTTGAATAGTCTCTCCTAAGAATAATTTTTATTATTTGACATTTGTTTTTTTAAGATAATTTGATTGCCATTTCTTTTTATTGAGATGTTTTAAGTTCAAGTCTGTTCTACTTGCTATGAACACCCTCTGTGTTTCCAAAGGGGTGAACATGGTTGGTTTACTTGTGAGATTATACTTCATATTTTCCCCAAAGTGTATGAGTTTTACTTTGCCACTTCCGTCCCGCTACTGTGTGACTGATGACATTGCTGCCAAATTGCTGCTGGTCTGACCAAAATAGACCAGAGGTCTATGTGGGTCGGAGCTACAGAAGCACAGTTGCAGAGAATAGTGTGCAATCTAACTGGCCCTATGCTTTTTCAATGAGATGTTAGTGCCATGATCTGATCTTCTGTCTGATCGAGCACTATAAGCTTGGCTGGTGGGTTCATACCTTTTATACTGTGACCATGCTTTTCTTAAGCAGAGGCAGGGGAGCTGATGAGATTTCATGAAATGGAAGGATCTAAATTTTCCAAGTGAAAAACTATTGAAGCCTGTAAAACTCATAGATGTGGAATGGTGCTTTAGCTTCCAGTGGGATGATTAACATTAACAAATAACCAGATCTAGATTAAATGTTTCAGAGAGAAACAAATCAATATATTAGAACTGCCAAGTAAGTCCACTCTGCAGCCTAAAACGGAAAAAAGAAAATTCCCAGTCATGATTTCGATCCAATCTGATAGAACTCCAGCTTCTTTATAAAGAATGCAAAGAAATGCAACTGTCTTGATAAAAAAACTGGAAAAGAAATATCCAAAAAGACTATACGCTGCAACTACAGATAAGGTGCCATGCAAACAATGCTTAAGTTTTCCATCATTTCAAAATGATATTGATCTGTTCCTAACAGTCCAGCTGAAATTCACTGAAGTTTTTAAATGCAAAATATGACAAAGATAATGGGATTTGGACATTTTTCCAAGGAACTATATAACTATAGTGTAGAGTCATAGTAAACAAGAAATCTTTTGGCAGTTTATGCTTGATAATATCACAAACCCTGCAAAGAAGTGCAAATTATTTTTGTTTTTCTTTCAGACAAATTCTTTGGAAGAAAACATTTTTTAAAAACATGCTGGGTTATATATACTGAGTTTCAGCTCATTTGTGCACATCAGTGTCTGTTCTTCTGCGCTGCTTTGAATAGGCCTGGCTAATTGATAGCTTAGAGAAGAGAGGAAATGAATAAGAAATATGAATGCACAAAGAGTGAAAATGAGCAACGCCTACCTTCTTACTGCACGACCGCCTGATTTCCTCCACCTCTTCATCCTTGCTCTCAATCTCTTTGGAGTGGGTCTGCCGCTGCCTCTCCATCTCCATCTCAAGTCTCAGCTTAGCCTGAGTGCAAGATAAGGACATGCAATGCAGCTTATGACATAGATATACTGAGGCAATATTAAAATAAATCCATTATTTCTGAGCAATTTAATGATATAGAAAAATAGATTATTTATAAAATAAAACAACTTAGAAGTACAGAAATGGTTTTAACAGGACAAAATTAAAAAACACAATAGGTACCTGTTCCAGCATTTGGATCGTTCCAGCCTGCTCGTCCAACTCCTCTTCCTGATCTTTCACCTTTGCCTCGAGGTCATGAAGCTGCTTCTTTAACTTGGCCAGCGAGGCCCCATCCTTGGACTCCTGGGAGGACAGATCCTGTAGTTCTGCCTCCAGTTGCTGAACTTTCACATTGGCGGCGTACAGTTCTGTGTCCTTGTCCTGCAGGTGGGAGGCATACGGTGAAAGTTAGACACCCGGACAAGCCAGGCATCAGTAGATCACTCAGAGAGCAGGAGAAAGAGGAGGCTTACCTGCAGCTGCTGGCGAAGGTTAAATATCTCACCGGTCATGATGTCTTTCTCTCGAGCCAGTTTCTCCCGCTGGCTCTTTTCTCTTTGTACCTCATCCTGAGCCTGGCTCTGCTCCAGGTCAAATCTAGGGCAAATCCGGATGCAAATACTAACTGAAAATCTAAGCTTTGGAAAAGAACACTAAAAAATATGCAAACTATTAAATACAATTTGCAAACACAAAAGATAACGTTGGTATAGTATGGAATAAATTTGTTTAATTTTCATAAATTTGATCATTTTTTAAATTCCTGTTAAATGGTAGTGGAAACAAAATCTGCTGTTAATCAATTTAAATGAAACTTATAAAATGGGGAGAAAGTACCCAGAGAGCCATCTCTTTAACACATTTGCCTATGTCTACAAATCCCATTCACAAATGTGCATTGAACTTTATCTCTCTCTAACACTTCCGTTTTATCCATTTTTATCGGCAACAAAAAATGCCCTGGCTTTTAGTAGTCTACAAAATGTTTTTCTTCAACTATCTCAGGCAGAAACACTTATTGTTAGTGAACTTAACAGCTAAGTGTATCCTGCTGACAGCTTGTCGTAATTCCCTGTATTTCCCTCTGAAGTGCAGCTGAAAATAATTTCACCCGCAGAGCATCTTCAATTAGCCACAGGGGAGAGATCACATTATGCCACAGCGATAGCTTCTTAAGTGCTTAAAGTCTAAGTCATTTTCTCCACTAATGCAATTCTGCAGATTACAGACCATCCCGGCCACTGTTTGAATTACAGAAAACTTGAGCATTATGCAAGCGGGCCTGCGTGTTGGGCAGAAGAAAAGGGGCTTGAAATCGTCTGTGATGTGAGTTTGTAATTAAAAAGACGGAAGAGGAAAAGCATGTTTGAAACTGACTTCCTCTGTTTTTTCTCCAAATCATGGTTACGGCTCTGCAGGCCCTCCAGATGAAGCTTGGTGTCCTGCAGCTCGGCAGTCAGCTTTTGGCTCTTCTTCTTCAGCTGCTGCAAAGAGCGCTGCAGATCCTCATTATCTGTCTGCAAATCAGCCAGCTGCATCATAGACACACAAACACACAAGCACATACACATGAGCAAACATGTCTCTATTATTCTCTTTTGATAGAATTATATTCTCACTTCTAAGTCCCATATTGATTTAATGCTCTATGTATGAAACTTTTGCTGCATTTTCTGTATTTACTCAATATATTCAAGTGTATGTATGTTCTTTATTAATCTTACATTTTGTTTTGTAGTTGTATATATTATCTCAAATATAAAGATATATATCTTTCTATATTATCTCAGTATTTATACTGAGATAATATAGAAAGAAGTTTAAGAAGATGAAAAATGTCTGAACTCGTCTAGAAGTGAAGCCTAAAATTTAGGAGATATGGTTTTGGATTTTCATTTTTTTTGAAGTCTAAGTGAAAGATGTGGAATATTTTGTTCTGACACAGGAAAAGAGTCCAGATCTTCCATGTACCCTAAAATATTTAGATGAGCATTTCCTAAATTTACCACCTGTTTTTTTTGTCACGAATTTCTGGCTTTGTAACATTATTTTCTGCCATATTTAGATTTTTCCCTGAAATTTCTCCCATTACAGTGTCAAATAATAGCTTATTAAACAGCTGGGTTTAGTCATGAAAGATTATAAATTACTTCTTGCAAATTTCATCAAATCAAGTTCTTTTCTTATAAACATTTACAATTACTCTCAAAATTTCTCCATTTTGCAGAAATGTACCGCATTATCTTCGGTGTTCATCACTGGACTCTGAGTCCAAAACGTCAGTATTACTTCAATCCAGCAGCAACACAACGGCAAAACTAAAGCATCCATTTCAGACTAAATCTGTGCTTATATAAATAATTCAGGATCTAAGTATGTGGAGACCACTGTTTTGTAATGCTAGCTGTGGGTGGTGCAAAAATTAAAGTGTTAATTAAAGATGCTAATGACTGTTCATAATGTTTCAGTAAAGTACTATAACTGCAACTACTCTCTCACATTCACTACCTGACCCCACCTCTTCTATCACCTTAAATAACTAACTAATGCTGAGGGGTAGAATAGGCCAAGACTGGTTCATTTTTGGAGTTTTTTATATTTCTTCATGAAGACGAAGCTGTATAAAAATTAGCACAAGCAGGTCAATATCTTAGCAGAATTTAGTTGCCTGTTACTGATCTTTAGATTTAATAAGGTGCATCTTTACATTTGAAGATTATTATTAGATCGGTCTCCTATATTAGAACAAAATAATTTCAGGTAATGCCATTTTTCTTGCCTTTCTCTCAACTTGTCGCTTGTTCTGCTGTTCTGTCTCCAGCTTGTCATCAAACTCCTGCTGGAGTTTCTTTTTGGTGAAGTCCATTTCCCGAATGGCTCGATTGTACTTTATCCGCCACTCGCCTCCTAGAGAAAAGGCACAGAGAATGTCTTTGTGACAATTTGGATGTCTCCCGCCTTTAATGCGGACCTATTGCGGGTACGCGGCAAAAAGCAGCTCGAAAAAAACTACGATTTGATGGATATGGTGGATTATCGAGTGCACTGTACTGGCTCAGACGGTTATCTCATTCAATGACTGACATAATATAATTTTTCAGGAAATAAAGCTTCTTTCATCAAAACATGACCTTACAAGGTCAGGAAATTCCACAGGAAACTTACAAAGCAGCTTTGGGGTTTCAGCCCTAATCTTGAATAAACCACAGGTAAGAATTCTGAGCTCACAACAATGGCTGTAAGAGAAGGACACGTCTAAGTGGCACTTTCCGCAGTTCTTTGCCGACCTTAATTCTGGAGCTGTCACAGGCTATCAGAACTAAAACAGCGGCCAGGCGGGCATTCAGGTTTGGGTTCATTTCCAAGCCTTATCATTTCTGAGGCTGTCCATTTCTCCTTCACATACCAACACGGGCTCCTCCATCAGTGCTGCTCATTAGCATATATATAGCATAATGACAACTTGCAGGGCCACCAGCTCTGATCCCAACGATTACTTTCTCATTCATCTAAGAATTCTGATATGCTCTGTAATGGCTTGTCTGCTGAGGTGGGTTGAAGGGGCGGTATTGCAGAGAGGGAATAAAGCCCCACAGACAATAAGCTCCCAGCAGGCGCTCCATTCTTGCAGGAAAAAAGGAGGGGGGCAACAATCAGCGGCCATTAGTTTTATGCCCGGGAGTGAACATCTTAATCTACAAGCCGCAAATCCAAAACTGGGAAAATAATCTTACCAGTACTGCACAAAAATGTCTTACTGCCACGTTTCCTGCTGCAGTAGTCGACACATTCCTGCAGCTACAATTAGTGTGAGCAAAATTCTTAAACGGCGATTCAGTATTTATGCCGCTGACCTGAGCTGACATGCCCATTAGGGAGGCTTAGTCAGGCCACGGTGAATGTCAGAAAGTACAATTAATTAGGATTTTTGAAATAAATGTTTAAAAGAACTGAGCATGTTAGCAAAAAAGACTCGGACTGCATGTGAAATCCTCAGTTTGGAGCTTAACTAACCAGAATCATCAACTTCATCCATCTCCCCATTGAGCTCTGATGCTTTTGTAAGACGTGCTTCCATGAGCTCCATTTCCTGGGACTCCATTTGTTTCTTCATGGCATCAAACTTAACCTGAAATGCAGCAAGTTGAGATTGAAACAGCATTAACTTAGTAAGAGCAAAAAGGCTTGTTTTTCAAACAGTTGGAGTTATTTCATGTTTTTGCGTGAATGTGCCTGTAAGTCCTTCATATCCCTCTCCAGGCGGAGTCTCTCTGAAGTCTCAGTTTCCAGCAACTGGGAAGCTGATTCACTGGTGCTCCTCTCGTCAGCGAGCTCAGCCAGCAACTCTGCAATCTGTTCGCACACAAGAAGTCACGTACACACTGTGAGGGTACTGCAACATACTCAGGAAGGCTTGTATGCAAGTTGCTGATCAATTTTTTAACCAGAACAAAAAAAAGCGGCAAGACTCCACCACCAATCTCAAACACCATCTTCCCAGAGAGCTGTGACAAAGACAAAGGGACCCACCCTGCTCTCCAATCGATCTGTGTTCAGTCTCAATTCATTTCGCTCTTTCTCCACCCTCTCGAGCTTCAGTTTCTGCTGCTGTATCTCCTCCTGGAGCACAGATTACAGCAGTAGATTTATACATGTTATGAAACAAGTAAATTGTGAATTATGACTTAGGAAGTGTAGAGCCAGGTGATGCAGTTGAAAAAGTAAAATAAGACTGTGAAATTGAGCAGAATCTATAAGGGTGAGGTGGGAGATGTGATAGAAAGGTCTGCTCACGTCTTTGCTTCGCATCTGCTCCTCGGTGAGTTGGACTTTAATGAGCGGCTGAACTGTAGTGAAGAGTTTCCACCACGGCCAGTCCTTCACACCACGATTCTTCTTGATGTTTTTCTGAATGCACCTGATTGCAAGGTCCTGAATCTGAGCACATATACAGAGAAAGTTTTCAAAGAGAGGATTTGTCACACTGGATACAAATAGCACTGAACAGAATGAGGCACTTATATTAGTATGATTACCCCATTATTTGGAACTCATATGCAACTCATATGTTTCAATACAACAACGGTCTTTATATTCAATCCATTTCTGATACATTGCTTTCATCCAACTAAATTGATCAAGCTACAAACACAACCTTCAATGCATTATATCTAGATGTGTGACAGACACTCCCTAAGTGAATAGTAGTTTTTAAGTGGGGAATGGTTGTCAAACCTTTCCTGTAAATAGAAATATGAAAAATATGTGGTGAATTTGTATACACCTCCCTCTATGTCAATACTATTAAAATGAAGACAATGACAGCTCCACTTCTTCTGGGCGTATGCCCCTACTAGCTTTAAACATAAAGAAACTTTTATTTTTACCAAAATTTCTTTTCAAAAGGTTCCTCAAGTATTAGAGAACTACAGCAAACAAGGATTTCCAAGTGTTGATTCTAAAAAAGGAATCAGGTCTGTACTTTGCTATACAATTTGATCCAATTCTTTTGTCCTATTGCTCTGCTTAAATAGTTTTTCATTTTAGGATTAACAATAAACTGTACACTAAAGCTCTACGTTTACATCTTTAGGCTTTTTCTCCCCGAATATTTCCTGAGAAGAGAGTACTCTGAGCAAACACTTTAAATAATACTTCATAATGTATTTGTATTAAATAACTATGAAGCATGACAACAGATTTTGACAGAAATTGTAATCTTATTCAGACCAAAGAAATGGCTCAAAAATGAAAATAAAAATATATCTAAAACAAAATAACAACAAAGATCATGCAAACAAAACCCTGATTTGCTTCTATTAACCTTCTATAGGAAAACATCCTCACAACATCCTATATGTTTCACCATGGAGATTATGTTTTCTAGATGATCGATGATAAGACTCGTTTTTCTTCCACACACTTGACTTTTTGCTTGGTCTAAAAGACAAATTGTGTCACTTCAGCTGCAGATTTCCAAAGCTCCTGTAAAGTGATAATTGACATCTTGAGCTGCTCCTTATGCCTTAACAGTCTGTTCAGTTTGAACATAGCTAATTTTCAGGTACACTGAGGGTCTAATCTTTAGAAGGTTTGCATGTTTTAAAACGGGCAAAAGAGGAAAAAGGAGATTTGAGTTGTGTGCAAATCTTTTTTTGTATGTGTGCCTTCATCAATATGCAGATTATATTCCAATGACCAAACAGATAAAAGTTATGAGTGAGTGATATGCAAATGTAAATAGTTATGACGTGTAAAGTGTTGTAGTCTATCCAGGAGCAGGTCGTAGTTACAGCAGTCTCGGCAGAGAATCTCAGACCTCCCTCTCCCCAGACCACCAAGCCAGAGACACTTCCAGGTTCCAGCTGAGAGATGCTTGTCCTGGGTCGTCCCCTGGGCTTCCTCCCAGTGGGACATACCTGGAACATATCCTGGGGTCATCAAAAAAAAGATGTCTGAGCTAACTAAACTGGCTCCTCTCGATGTGAAGAAGAAGCAGCTCTACTACGAGCCTTTTCCGAATGACCGACGTCTTAGAGAGAACCCAACCTCCCTGCAAGGAAAGCTGATTGAGCCGCTCGTATCTGAGATCTCTTTCTTTTGGTCTTCATCCAGATTCCATGACCATAGAAGAGGGTAAGAAAAAAACCCGACTGGTAAAGCTTGAGCTTTTCCTTTTTGCTCATCTCTTATCACCGCAACAGACTGGTACAGCATTCAAAATATAGCACACCGTTCTGTCGATCCATTCTCCCCTAACTTGTGAAAAGGATCCTTGAATTCCTCCAATTGAGGCAGGAACTCTCCTCCAACCTGAAAGGGATTTTCCAAATCTAAATCTCAATTGTGGTTGTGTTTTTGTGCCTGTTTGGTTTGTTCCTCCACCCTTTTGATCCAGTTTTTTCTTTTTTTGCTTTATTTTTTGATACTCACAAATAGGTAGTCTCCATTAACTGCTTACGTGACTTTTAAAGTAAACTTATTTAAAGATTGCAGTTACAATGTAAAAATAAATAAATAAAATACATTTTTTTCCATTATTTTGTGTAACTCTGTCACAGAAAAAAACAAATTAAATAGTGCTTTTCATCTAAAAAAAATGTTAAGGGAAATCAATACTATTTTCATTCACATTCTCAGCAATTTAATAGCAGAAAAAAGAATGTTAAAGATAAATAATGACAAAAAATATGGCGGGGAGACACATTATAAGATTCATTTACCGGTAATCTCTCATCCTCAATACTGTTGAACCAAACTAAAAAAACCAGCATCTTTAATGTGTCTGATTGCCAGTTTATAGCCAAGCAGTTATCCCAGGACTTGCCTGCCTCCTCTGGAGAGTTTCTGCAGAGTGCGTTCCAAGGCTGGGAGCTAATTTTTGATTAATTAAATCAAACATGTCGGCAGCTCATTCCAAGTATTACACGATTTCCATGCTGCTTATGCATGAGGCTCTCTAGCAGTGGCAGATTATGGGCAAACCCAATTAGAGCAACACAATTCGCAGCATCAGGTACGTTTTGCCCTGAAGGTACTCTCTATAACCAATTAGGATTTGTCACACAGTGAAAGCTTTAACGTGCAACAAAATGCAGCAATTCTCTGGCAGGAGATTTAAGTAGGTTTCACTTGTCATATTTAGTCTAAAAAGAATAGGAAACAAACAAAAGATTAGGCTCCATGAGCACCATGGATAATCATTCTGGTTCTCGAATCAAATAAAGACAGTGTGAAAACTGTATGACTGTGTGATGAGAGCTGCAGTTGGGAATGTAGATTAAGAAATAAAACTAGAGATTCTCTAAGTATTGAGGATGGGTATGCAGCCGTGGGACAATATATGTATAGGACATTTAGTACACGCATGGCATTTCTTACATGATTTCATTCAATTAAGATAATACTTTACAAAAGAATAGCTAAACCCCTATATAGCAGATATTCCTAAAAGCTGCGATACATTTTTATCACTAGCTTAAAAAAAATCAAAAGTGGTCACATTCAGAGATGGTCCAGGGTACGCGTGAAGCTCGTAAAGCCCTGTTCTAACGCAAGCAGGAGGCCACTACCCTTAACAGTTTGTAAACAAACAGCATCTGGTTGTTGGTTAAAGTTCAGCCTTTCACTGTTTCAAAAGATTAAAGTCTCTGATGGGAACTGTTTGCAACAAAACCATATATTGATTGAATTTATACCAGGTTCTAACCACAACTAAGATGCATTTTGCCCCCATTTGTCAACTTAAAATTTTATGTGATGTTCTATGACCTAATGTCTACTAAAGGACAGAAGATTATAGGTGTGGTTAGTGACTCCAGTTAACGAAAAAAAAAAAGATATATATATATACATACACACATAAAAGGATTAGAACTGAAATCTTTTCTAAATAGCTTGAAGTATTAATAGAACATAATGTAATCAAATTGCATTATGTATTAGATTTGGTCTTTTATCTGTAGAATTCTGAGAATACTACAAAAACATAAAGAAAATAAAGTTATTTATCCCTAAACCCAAGGCCTCTTTTTTAAAAGTTACCTTGAAACTAAGTTCAAAATGAATTTAATACGTCTTAGGAACTTAAAGGTTTATTTTTACTGAACTAGCATCACAATAAAAAGAAGACAGCAGAGAATATTCTTGATGTCAAAAAAATAAAAAAACAACTGTTCTTAAAAGTTACTGTGTGAGATTAAACCAATATGGCACAGAGTAATAAAAAGAAGAAATGCCTTAGTTGCAGCTACAAGTTCCTGCAGTCCTAAATATCTAATGAATCAAAAAGTGCAAAATCTAAACTGTATCTACTAAACGTGCAAAAAAAAAACACTAAATGCATAAAAGTTTTAAAATGGGAGTTGATGAAAATGACTTAAACCAGTGATTTACAAAATAAATTCTATTTGTTTACAAAGAACCAATAACTTCGGGTTAGCAGAGTTGATTATAAATATACATGTTGGTATTTCCAAATTAGGATTGCTGACCTGGATAGAGTGAATCCTGCTCCTTGTTTTTTATTTTAATATTTTTCTTTCTTTAAGCCTGTTCACCAAGGCACACTGCCCTTAATGTTTTCGAGGTTTCCCTCTTTTCACACACCTTATATCGATTAATAGCAGATTACCAGGCTTTCCTGAACTGCAGTCATCTCAATCGTTTGTGTTAAAGCAGAGAAACATCTAAAACATGCACAGCAGTGTGCCTTGAGGATCAGGACTGAACAACACTGCTTCCTAGGAATGAAAAACTTAACTAATAAGATTAAAATAACTAAATAAGCAAGATCCTTTGTGCACTTTTTGCCCTGTGTGTAAAAGTACTAATTAATTGGGTTTTATTGGGTTTTATTGCACACTTTCACTTTTTTTTTAATCTATCTACTTACTGTTGCTTATTTTTGTGGTACGACAGGTTTATATGTTTAAGATTTTCCTCTCCCACTGAATTGCCATTCAATATGCACATATTCTTAAATGAATTACATCTGTTTGGATTGATTTTTGTTGGAGTTACGTCCCCAGGCATTGGGGTTACTTGGGTTACACAGTTTAGGTATATTTCATCTGAGTGGCAACAAAATGTGACTGTAAATTGGTAAATAGAGGTGAAACCTCAAAATCATATTCAGTTTTCACAGTTTTCTTGCAGTCGAGTTTATTCAAAATTTAACTTGTAAATCTGCATAACTGCTTTTAAAAAGAGTAGATTAAAAAGCACAAAAAAATCTCAGTTTACTTAACTTTTAAGTTACTTTTAAATCACTTTCAATACTTACAGAACACTGAACACTTTCATACACACTGATAATAATAATACAAATAAATTCAAACAAGTATTGACAGTTTTACGTATTTCTCTCCCTCCTCCTTTTCATTCAGGTGATGTAAACTAACCAGAGACGAAAGAACAATTTGATCAAACAAAAACTCAACGTACACAATTTATTTTCTGCTCACCTAAATAAAAAAATTTCCAAAATAATATCTATTTATTGAAAAAAAAAAAAAAACCAAATAGTCAATTTAGGCCATCCTTTTCTGGATCACTATTTAACCTAAATATGTTTTAATTGTTCAATGCAAAGACTCAACTAAAGGAGCATGCTACGGAGAATGGTGGTCCTTAATGCATGAGGGACTTTTGTCCTATTCTGTCTTTTAGTGCCCCTGCATATACGTAGAAAAAATAGATAATGTAACTATCCAAACGTATTTATTGATGCAGAAATTTGGATACATTTGGTATAGAAAAAAAAAAAAACAAGACAGAGGTCAAATATCTTCCCTGAGGATTATCCTAGCAACAGTCTTGTCAATTTCTACCCTCTCTACTGCACCCTATGCTCTGCACCTTCCTGCATGCCTGCACTCCTGTTCTACACTGTTAACCCATCACCTTTGACAGAACATGACTTGCTGTTATCCCCCTGACTACTTTATTGTTAGCGTCTTCTATTTACTACATTGTTGTAACATAATTTGTAAGCTACATTTGATAAAAGCAGTTGCCAAATGTTTAACTGCCATAAACATGATTTTATTTGCAAGTTAACACATGCATGTTGTGCTTATTTGATGGAGGAAATGGAGAAAAGGATTTGCGGAGTACCTGAAGGACAAAAATCCCAATACAGCAAGTGCTTGCTGAGGCAAAATGACAGATTTTAAAAATGTCAGGATGTCCCCTTGAGGAGACAGCTGAATGAATAGAAAAAAAAAGAGAGAAAAAACAAGGAAAAAATGTGGTTTTGTCATTTTTGTCACATAGGCTTGGCACGGCTTTACAAGGTTAACATGCCAGGAAATATAAATCAACCAAAATTGGGGCTTCCTGTCACATCTGTGTACATCAAGCAAAAAGTGTCTGAATGGCTTTGCCACCGCTCACCAGTTACTGTTCCGGAGGCAAATTGCCATCTAATCTAGCTCCTAAGATTGGACTCTTCAAACTGCACAAGAGGCTATGAAGCACTATCACTGTTCCCAAGTGATATCACGGTAAAAAGCAAGGGTGCAAAGGGATATTATTATGCAATAATTATTCAAACATTCAACAGCAGGATGCTCTATAAATATTCACAGGGCATAGGAGGGGAGATGGAAATCAGTCCAATAAGCCACCAAGGCTGTTTATCTACTCCTTTACTGTGGTGGTGACTAATTGAATCAAGTATAATATAAACAGGATGGAAATCAATACAAAAAAAATGCCCTTCATAACATTATTGCAAGGAGAGACTGGATCTCACATATAAGCATCAGATGAATATGAAAACATTTTGTATGCAGCAGCAGCTTGAGCAATGCATAACAAAAAGGTGCAAATAAATTCAGCTTCAGTCCTGATTTTGCTGCAGTCTAAACTTCATGAACACATAATACAGACTAATGTCTACAGAAGACTAAAGACTCTTATACAGTATGTGTATATATATGTATATTATTATAAACTCACTCAACCACAAACACCACAGCTTCATGCAATTGGAATATTTACACAAAGAAAAAAAAAGCAGAAGATCTAAACGCAACTTAAACTGTGCATTACAGTAACTATAAAGTCTTCCGTATTATTATTGTAATTTTCATATTGAGGAGTATTCACAATACAAAGCATAGAATAAGCCCGTCTTATAAGTCAGGCAAAATGACTTTCAACCAAAACAATGTTATGGGCGAAAACCTTTTAAAGCCTCATAATTAAACTTCAGGGAAATGTTTACAGAAATAAAATAATCAACAGTTAACTATTTAGATGTGTGCAGGAACCTAAAAATTAATAAAACACTCATTATGAGCCTTAAACAACTTTTAAAATAGTTAGGTTTAGTCCTTGTTCAGAAATCTAGAGTCACTTTTAAGTTTGTCCAGGATAAAGTTAACATCCACAGCATGGAAAGACATGAGGAACCTGCAGAGAACAGTGAGGGGAGCCAAGAAAGCCATCAGAGTGAACCTCTCTGCTTAGGACCAGATTTGGAGTTGTTGTACGGACAGGGCTTAGGATATTTTCAGAACCTCATCACACCCTCTTTATAAAATGATTAAAGCTCTGTGATCAGAGAAACTGTAAAAAATAAAAAGAACCCTCTGACTATTAAACAGATTTCTGCCTTAAGCTCTTAAAATGCAGGAATGCAGCTAAGATAATCCACCTCTTATTACTAATGTTTTCCACATTTTAGGGGTCACCTTTTAAGCACGTCCAGAAACATCCCTGTTAACTCACAGAACCCAATATACACATTAAAATTCATACAGACACTGTATCCAACCAGTCAGAAAGATGTTTCACTCCATATCCATCTTTCCAGTAGGAGCAGCATTTGATTTCAGCTGTTTGTTGCCGTTGTTCCTCCAAAGTTTCCCTGACAAATCCAGCCTCAGCAACTCTGTTAATACATATTGATCATTCCGACCAAAGCAGCATAATCAGTCTGAACCAAACAGTAAATCCCAGTCTGTAGTTTTCGACAGCTTTGACAGGTAAGCCGTCACATGGATGGTAGGAGTTTTACAGTTCTGTTCAAATCTACTCAGCAGCTGCTCTTAGACTGAGCCCCTCAGCTCCATCGTGGTTATTAAGACCTTTTAATCTTAGGACTGGTTTGGATGTTGTAAATGTAACGCTCCCAGCTTGGCTGCAGACCTAAAAAAAAAATCTGAAAAGTATAACAAACTGTCAACTAGTTATGAAAACTTCATTTAAAGTCTGTGCTGAATCAGAAAAGAGGATGTTTCACCATCCAATCCTCAGTCTGGAACTGGCAGGAAAAACTCCTTTAATCCTAAACACTAGGTCTGCATATATGAATGTAACTTTGTATTTGGCTCAGCTTGCAGCAAATGTTAATAAACAACCCTTCATATTCTGAAGATCCATTTTTCTTTACAGATCTTGGGTGCATGCACAGCGATTTTGTGTGTAATTATTCTATGTCTTTCCGATTAACCACAGCTCACTGAGCTGTTAATCATCAGGGCAATATAAAATTGTACTTTATTTTTTGCTCCACAGATATAGCATTAGGAGTTAATGATTTATTGACTGCCTAATGTAATGCAGTTTTGATAGTGGTAACAGTATGTCTCTCTCTCTCCAGTGGCGAGTCCAAGCAGAAAAATTGATAGGCAGACTCAACGCGTGGATCAATTCTTTCATCTCACACACAAAGAAAATATTAAAGTCTGGGTGTTTTTGAAAACATTCAGGATAATTATGCAATTCCAACATGCATTGCATGTATGTAATGCAAATTTGTTGTATGATAAAGATGATTTTAATGGACCTGTGATTTTAACCGGGGCAAGAACATTTTCAAAGAAAACACCAACAGGATACTCATGACAAAATAGAAACTGTTAAGCAATACAATCCTGCACACAATTCCAGAAATATTTATTTTGCTCATAATAATCATAACTAATTACCATTCTACACCATTCCAGTGCTTAATTTAGTATAAATTAGAAGCTGAATGCAAGCAGATTGGATGTATTATTGAGAGATGCCTTCATATTGCAAACTATTCTGAACATGAGAATATTTTTTGATTAAAATTAAAGGGCTGCAGGTGAATGAACAGCAACAATGTTAACAAAAATCTGCAAAACCTCACATTAAGCCAAACAAAAACTACAACACAAAAGCTAGAATTTGTGCGTACGAAAAAAAAATACTTATTTATGTAACAGAAGAAAACAAACACAAACATGTTTATCCGTACCTATCAAAAAATGAGTATCTAACATATAATTTGAGCAATAAAAGACATAAACTAGTTGAATCTTGCAAAAAGTTATGTAAACAATTCTTGCTATTGCAATATGGAGACTTTTTCAGAAAAGGTATTGCTCTACAGCAGCGGTTCCCAAATCGTATTGTTCCCAACTGGCTTGATCAAACAACGAGAGAATAGTGAATAAGTATAATAAGTAAATAGCAATTCTAATAAATTATTCATAAATGATAATGAAATTTAAAAAATGAAGAAAATATACAGTTGTCTTATGGTATACTTGAAAATGTACACCAATAGTCCAGCTTTTATGTATCAGAGGTCCTATCTGAGTTTTCCATTAATGTTCACATAAAAATACCTACATGCGTTATCAATTTCAAAATATCAATTAAAGAAATAATAATTTTTGGATTATTATTTCTTTAATTTTATACAGCAAAGTGCATTTCAAATAAAATAATTCTAGCAATCCTCAGGACGGATTTAATTTCTATTTGGGATTAAGAAATTAATTTTTGAATTGAATGGAATTGAAGACTTTAGCTGCCTCAGACAAAATTAAAAAAACAAACAAACATAATAACCTAAAAATGTAACACAAGGTCCTAAGTTGCACTGTAAATGTGCCTGATTAACTGGAGTAAAGCTGAACGTATGTGTCATTCTACAAATAAAGTCTATATTTGATAAAGAGAATTAACAAACAACAACTGCCCCAACCTTTAAATGCTTAAATTACCAGTATTGCCCCACTGACTGCTTCCTCCCCACCTCCTCTTTCTCTTAGCATGGGTTTCTGCACCCACAGCCTTTTCCCCTTGTCTCGGCCTAATTGCAAAAGGGATATAGAGTAAACTGGACAGACACTGAAAGATTAACAACTTAATCTGATGGACAGAATGTGTCTGCACGAAAACCCAGCAAATCCAATTCTTGTTCACTCAGGGGTGGCATGGACTGAGATAAATATATAAATAAATACATAATAAATATAAACTTGCTTCACTATGTCTCAGTCATGCTTCTTGCATTAAGGTAAACATCTCTACATCAGAAGAAAAGACACCTACGCAGAGGTCTATGTTATAAGAATAACGAAAACTTAATTCTTGAACAGGAAACTGTATTTGCAGCATTCATTGAATTGTATAACATCCACATTTATTATGGTTTCTTACACAAAGACCCTGACTTTTTGACACCGATAATTTTATAAATGTGTCTTTAAAAATGCTTGTTTCACTTGTGAAGGTACACACTGCTTTCAGATTGGATTCCAAACATTTTATGTAGCACATCGATTATCAAGTCCTACTGTTTTTTTTCAGCATTAAAATGGAAAACACTTCAGTTGGGTTTGATACGATTTGCAGATCAAAATTCAAACTTTAGAGGAGGAATGCAGCAAAGTCAGGTTAACAACGTTTGAGGCGAGCTGGGAGTGAGATTTAAAGGGTTACTACACTGGAGAACCCTCGGTGTAACAATTTTACAATCTGTGTCAGAGATGCCGAACCTCCCAAGACCAGAAGCAACTGCGGTCCACAAAGCTCTTCACTGCAGAAAATCCATGCATGGAGAATACAGTATAGAAGTAACCTCATTATCTGTGATCTCATGCCCAGCAGAGCCTTTTTTTTTTGCAATCTCACAACCTTAGCTAAAGATTTAGAATCCAATAATGAAACCTAACATCTTCCATTTTGAAAAACAAATTTGTATGATCATCTCCCCTTAATATCCACAACTACACTTTCCCATATTTAGTAACATATATGCAGTCTATTTAGCAAAGTTTGAAATGCATTTCACATACTGTTCAAATGCTATATCCCAGTTATCGCCTTTTCCTAAGAGAGAATGAAACCTACTAGGCTCTTAGTGGTGAATATCTAGGATTTCCGATGCTGCTTTCATGACTAATTGATTACAATATCACCCCTACACCACGTTTCCTCAAAATCTCCACAGTTTTTTGCTTTTTTTTTTTTACATGGTTTCAGCCGTACTTTTGAGTTGAAAAAATCACCATCAGTTATTTCATCAGCTTAAGAGACGAGCCTGCAGATGAGGGTCTCTGTATGCAGCACTGAGCATTGCTCTGCAGTGATATGCGCAATAATTCTAAGCAGGTGCAATCCAAAATGTGTGTTTTGAAATGATCACTGCAAGCTGGTGACTCTAGAGCTCTGAAAATACATTAGTTGTTTTATTTTAAATCCACCGTGAACTTAGAATTATACTCTAAACCCCATGAACCTTTTGTTCCTCCTCTGCCGGGACTCTTTGACAGCGTGACAAATACACTTTAGGTTTAAACTAAAGGCTGAAAATTTAAAAAAACTTCTTGTTTTATTTTTTTCTGGATTATTCATGTGCAAATTTTCTAACTTTTTCTGCTGCCTTTTTCCTTGAGAGGCTTTTGAGTGAACCAAAGCTTAATTGCTACCACAACAGAATCTTTTAACTAGTTGTACTTTTAGAAAAGTTTGAGAACCATGTTTCTAATCTGCAAGTAGAAAACTTTAAGCTTGGGAATTCATAATGATCTATTCCTTGTTGTTGTTTGTTTTTTTTGTTTTTTACCTTAATAAGCTCCGCTGCATGTCGTATTTTTCAATTTCAGTTATTTGTTTAATGGAAATGGTGAAGGTTCAATAAGAGTTAAATTAAAAATCCTGAAGAGGAGGCGTAGTACAGAGATGCCTGTCTCTCTCTTTTTCCTTCAAGGGAAGCACAGATCTTTTCTTTTTAAGAAACTTGTTAAATATTTTGCAGCAAAATGCACACGCTTCATAAAAGTAACCATGCCTCTAGACTGACAGCATCCTCTAAAGATGTCATCACAACCACGGCTGCCTATAACACATTAACTTGCCAAGATAAATTGATTTTTTTTTTAGATCAATAAACCCGAGATAAAAAGTCTAATCTTTCTATTACAGATACATTAGCAGCAGACAGGGGCATCAGGGGGGAGAGGGGAAAATTTGAGTTTTTGCTAATGGATTCTGTAATTACCCTGTAGCTTGGCAATTTTGATGGCTTTCCCTGGTGTTTATGTTTAGAATGTGACACACTGGACTCTTAGCCATAATAATCTTTAAACTCTGATGAACTACACTGACTTATTTCCAGTTTTAGGTGAAACAAAGTACCAACAGAAAAAAGGCTAACTGATATTCCTAAAACACAGATTATTTCTAATTCCGAATTTGGCCATTTAACATTCTTACTAGAACCGCATACAAGTGAAACAAGATATTTACTCGCTGGCAGATTGTCATCGTTGATGGAGGGCAGCAGCATTGATTCTGTTTCTGCTGGTTCATCGCAAGCAGGCTGAAGCAGCACTTTCACTTAAATACTAATCACAGAGATGGAGAAGTGCGGAGCACCATATATCACAAGAGGACATGCATTAGGTCCAGAGAGATGGAGCCACACATGCCAACCGAGAAATGGAAGTGGGGTGGAGCAGGAGGGTATGTGAGTCAGCAGCATGCCTGATAAGGGTGCATTCTTGGGGGCATGCAATAAAAATGGCCACGGCTCTGCCTTGTGAAAGATGATTGGATGGATCACATAGAGGCTGCGGCTATGAGCAAAAGATTTAGAGTGCTTATTTGTAATTAGTTGAATATTTGCAGATAAGCTGGTAGGATCTACCCCAAAGTCCACATCCAACATGTCCTTAAAATAGCCCTCGAGACTATTCTTCATCTTCGTCAAACTATTTGCCCATGCAACAAAACCCCTGGGTTAATTTACTCACTTTTCTACACAACAAATTTGGTTTTACATTTCTTACTTTTTATGTTAACTGGCTAAAAAGTAAACCAGTCAAAGTTTATCTCACTGAAAACAATAAATAAATTGGATATTTTTATTATTTTAATTGAAATTCCAATGTATTTGATTTTGAAAACAAATTAGATAAATATTTTTTTGTCTAACATGCTTCCTTTAGACTGAAATGCTTATTGCATTTACCATAGAAAGTGCTGCTTGATCCTGAACTTCTGTGGTTACTATCTGCACTGAGCCATTAGCAGAGATGTTGTTGCCATTAAGTTTTTTAAAATCAATTTTTTTTCCTTTAAAGAAATATAAATAATAAAATGATGCTTATTTTACTAAAACATAATTCTAACCCATCACATTAAGGATGGTGCTAACAATAAAAATATTACTGACCCTAAAATTTTGTCTTTATTGACTTAAATTACTCTCCTTGTATTTCCATTATAGAAGGTACCACCTGTATGACGTATACCTTTCCATGACAGAACTGATGACAAAAAGTAACTGGTTCCCTTGTTTGTTTGTTTCTTTTGTTTTTTTACATACAGTCATCCTAGGCAGATGTGTTTAACCATGTCTCTTTTGTTTACCGTAGAAAATGCAACTGATTCCTGTTGTCCTTTACATATCAATCGTCTTTTCTCATTCGCTAGCCACTCAGAGCAGATGGTAACTGATGCCTTTTGTTTTGCTCATGGTTCTTTCTTGTTTTAAATTGTAGATAGTGGTACGTTTCTACAGGTGTCAGGTCTGGATTTGAATTTTACTGATGGCAAATGAACTTGAACCCAAATAAAATCTGGACAGGTGGATATGAATTTGACTTTTCTTCATAAGTGCCTTGCAAACCTGTGGCATATAAATAAATGATCAGAAGGTGTTCCTTTCTTACCTTTCTCTTTTTGAAGGCCTGGCGTGCAAGGTAACCTCTACAGGCAGCTTGGAACAGGGTTAGATTACGCTTGGTGTGCTCATCCCGCTGTTCCTCCAGCTTAGCCAAAGTCCCGGCTCTAAAAAACAGCTGGAGCAAGACAAAAAAAAAATAGAAAACGGCTTACAGAGATATTAGCACAGAAAAAACATCATGGAGACGTAACTTAATCCTGACTAACCAAGAGAAATTAGGAGGGAAGCACAGCAGTAAAGTTAAAACAAAGTTGAGTAAAAAAAAAATATATAAACACATTAAAGTAAAAAAGAAATCAATAAGAAGAGGTGTAATCCACAGACATCCAAGTGATAAATCCTCCTCCAACTGATAAATCAGAGATTAAGTTATTATCTTTGACAATCAGCCGGCCTGTTTGTAATCTAGGCCAAAGGTAGAAAGCAGGTAAACAGACAGGCTTCACTCTAGGCTCCACTACACTTCGAAGGATGAAATCCTGCAAATGCATTAAAGGTATGACGGGAAAAAAACAGACAAATTATTATATTTAAGGACTCTACATATTTCCAATTGCTTTAAAGATAACATCAATGTATGGTTTGTTAAAAGCAACAACTGAGCAGCTTTAATTGAAAACCAAAAACATTTATGGAGGAGTGAGGTATTTGAATACATCAGAGGACGTTACGTTTCAATTTGCTTCAAGGGTTTGAGCAAAGAGATTTACCTTTCATCATTAGATGCATGCAGGCCTTAGTAAAATGTGGGGGGTTAAGCTGTTCGTCTACACATGGCTATCTGTGATGGCAGATTTTATCCTGAGCAAAGCTTTGAATGCACTGCTAGAAGGTTGTTAGGGGCTGGCATAATTGGCATGCATGTGAGACGGGTTGCTATGACGCCAGTGAAATGCTTTGTGAATGGCCAACTGAGCTTTTTTTCCACACTGTTGTGCCCAATGTAAGGCTGCCTCCAAACCCTCTCTTATGTGCTTTAAAAGAAGGGCTCCATTTGTTTTGTAGGTCCGTTTCTTGTTTATGTTGTTCTTTTGATTTCAGTCTTAGCTGATGGCTATTCTTCAGCTGATAGGATTAGACCTCGGTTTCTACGCTGTTTACTGAGAATTCTTGTACTAGGGTCATGGTGCAAAAACAGTAGGAGGCATTTGCTCTAATGTCCAGAAACAAAGGAGAGAATTACTTTCCTGCCATCAGCGAGTGAAGAAGAGTCTCTTGGGTAGCTACTGACAGAAAAGGTGAGATGAAGGGACAGGGCTTGGCAGCGCTCCATAAAAAGAACGGCAAACAAACCTCAAAGAGGGACAGGTGTAATGAAAGACACATTTCCCAAGAAAGCAAGTGTCATTCACACACAAAAATCTGTGCTGCAGCTTTGTTGTTAGGGTTTAAAGAGGAAAGAAACTGGCAGTGATTCAAAGCAAAGGTTTGCTCAGAAACATTAAAGCCGTTTGTTTCCTAACTCACCCTACTCAGACCCATGTGGTAGCTGCTCTTCTCCAAATCCAGGGACTCCAACAGCTCCTCCACAGCCTGGGTAAAGACATACATATAGAGAAACATCAATGTCTCCATGTTTGGATGCAGCCGGAGTAATCATAGATATACTGCTACAATTCACTGATCTACAAATTACCAAACCTTATAAATGAATAGTTAACAGCAGTTTTCTTACTTCTGTCTGAGCTGGATTTAGTACAAAAAAATAAAGTCTGCAAGCATGGGAAAAAGTTTGGCTCCTTAGAACCTTCAGAAACCAATTACAACCTGTCCCTCTGAGTCCACCTGCTCCTGGCTTACTCACCATGACCCCCCCTGTAATTCATGGCCCCACTGCGACTTTGAGCACAGAGATCCAACACAGAAGCACACCATGAACCAAGTCTCAGAGTCTCTCTTCACCCTGTCAGTCTACTTGCTCATGTGTACTGAAGTTGTATTGTTGTCTCAGCTTTTTCACTCTGTGCATCAGCCTGCAGCCTGAAAGACTACATCTAGATTACACCAGGAGAGGTTTGCTGTGAGTACTGAGGGGCCTTTGTTCATCAGTGTTTCCACAGAAACTCGCCCCTCACTCCAAAACACAGAGGGAAACGGCAGTATTCTACCCTACCTCTAAGGGTTCAAGCTTCCTTTCTTTATTCCTTCTGGAAAACAACCTTATTTATTTTAAAACTTAGATTCACTTTGACATATTTCTTATTTTTTTGTAACAAATGTTTCAGATGGTCAATCATTAGACAAAAATAACTTTAAAGACATATTTTTATCTAATGAAAATAAACAGCTTTCTAAACAAACTTTGCTCTACTTAAAAACACAGCTTTCCCGTTAAACCTTGAAATAACTGATTAACCACATGTTCTGTTTAGCACCAGCAGCTGCAACAAAGATAATTACTATGAAGCAGAGGTGGGAGATGTGGAGTTATCAAGTCATCTCTATGCCATATATTTGTTCTGCCCAGCCACTGAACAGGGTGAGTCCAATCTGTGCAATGACTTCAGTTGTGTAGATTGGACTTACCTGGTTCAGAGGCTAGACAGAACAAATATATGGCATAGAGATGACTTGGTGACTCCACATCTCCCACCTCTGC
>JAUZNJ010036005.1:0-12024 GCA_034780135.1 Jordanella pulchra
CGATTTGGAATGCCTCTGTGTGCAACCGGGAGCGATCCCCCCCTCTGGTTTTTTTGCAAATCACACACTGTATATATCTATATATATATAGATAGATAGAGAGAGAGAGAGAGAGACAGAGAGAGAGAGAGAGAGAGAGAGAGAAAGAGAGAGATACTTATATATAGATATATATGTATATATATCTATATATAGAGCAATAAGTAGTAATGCCTTTGTGATTAAATAAATGCAATACACAAAGTGGATTTCTATACTCATTAAATAGATCTCTAAGATCTCACAAAACTATAAACAGTTGATGTTCATGGCCTAATTATTCCTCTCAGGACTCAGTATATATCAGTAGAATAAAAATCCTACGATCGCACAAGTGTGTTGTGAAACATTATTTTATTTAGTCCATTTTTTATATCTTCTTACATTGATTCAAACAATTATAGGTGATTCATTATCCCTACCATATTTTACATTGGAGCTCCCTTCTTTTTTTTTACTGCTGTAACCTTCATCAACATACCAATAGAAATGCTGATTGATTACGTCAGACAAGGATGCTAGAAACAAGGTGAGATGAAAGCAGATGATTCACAGTGGCGACCCCTGAAGAGAGCAACTGATAGAAGAAGATCTGAAGTAAAACAGTTTGATCCTTTGTCAACATAATCATATGATTTTGAGTGTATAGGTTTTAAAGCATGAAGAAACTTTGAAATAAAGATGTTTTACTTTCATTTCTTTACCAGCTAGTTTTATGATTATACTGTAGAAGCTGAGCTACAAAAGAATCCATTACATGCTGAAAGTAGGGCTCATCTTAGGCTAGAAAACACTCATTCAACAAACATAGAAGAACCACTGGCACATATAAAAGCATGTTACTATATTCTTTAACAAACCCCATATTCTAGTTTTCCTTCTTCTTTCCCATGTACGCTGATGCAGTTTCCAATCTGTGAGGAATGCTACCGCAATGCTGTCTTTAGAATGCTAATATGCTTGGCTGATGTAGGTCAGGACTTAATCCTCCAGAAATGATTATCGGCACACAACTGGAACTTCTGTTGCAGGATATCATTAACATTTAGCGCCTTTCCACTGTACTCCACAATCATCCCTACTAAGAAAAGCTCATCACCGCAGAGACTCTGCACAACCTAAATGAAAAGTATATGCTGTGGTGCCGAGCTAGGAAGCCTTTTACATTGTTTATTTATGGATGCACGTGTGTGTCTGGGGATACATGTATGTGTTTATGTTTGAATGCATATCTCTTTCAACACTTCAGGGATTAAGTTAAACTCACAACATACGAGTTATTTTTTAAGCCCAAAATAAAGCTAGATATTTGAAAGTTATGGGTATTTTCTTCAAACAGAAACGTCTACACTAAGCGTTTTAAGCAGCACTGTCCTCTACACACTACAATTTTGCCACAAAATTTTGGCAAAATTTAGATATGACTCCTTTTGGGTGTCTTTCGACAACAGCTTCGTTTTGCCACTTTTTTCATATACCCTAGAGCAGTGGAGATAAGGATTAATACTTCTCCTGTATATAGATCAGCTATGGATCCCTGCAGCACCTCATAGTAACAGTGTCTTCTGAATGTCTCTCTGTTCAAGGTTCTTCCTAATTTGCTATTGACAAAAATGTCGTTGTAGGTTTGCTGTTGTGCCATTCCCTTACACTTTTTGGATTGTGGATTAAACATTGCTTCATGATATATTTAAACATGTTCTTTTTATTACCCTTTTTAAACATTGTGTGGTTAATTCCTTGGTCTTCATGATGCACCTTGTTCTCTAACAAACCCAAAGAAAAGAAAAGCTTAGGCTGAGATTAAAATAAACACTGTAAAACCATTTATTAGGCAATAATGTTTAGTAGCAATCAGTTGCTTTGGATTTCATTTAAATGTGTTAAAAGTAAAATGTCCTGAATAAAAATGAACACCATGTTTTTTCACATCCATGCAACTTTCCCTTTCACCTCACAATTATAAAACACTTTGCAATGGTCTAATACCAATAAAAAACTCAATTAATTTGCAGCACTACATAAAAAGTAAAGATACATTCGTATAAACGCAAGGCGCCATGCATTGCACTGTAATAAGAGTTTTGCAGCCTTTTTTTCCACTGCAGTAGATGTATTACCTATTACAGTTTTTAGCCTGGCTGATTTAGTTGTATGTATAGGTTTGATAAATAAGATCCTCAGCCAAGATTTTTTTTAAAGACAAAAATATACATTGTTTTTTTTTCTTTTTATACAAAAACTTGATAAAGAAGATCCAAAATAGGTGGAGAACATCTATTGTATTGTTCACAGGAGTTTTATTCCAAACAAAAAATTGTAGATTTTCATAAACCTTAGAGAATAATAAAAGATAATTACTGTTTCTCAAATACATAGTAAGAAAACCTAAAAGTTTCTATATAGCCAAAGAACCCTTTTAAAATACTTGGAATTTTAATTTATAAGTTTCCAGATAACAACTACACCAAAACTTTTGGTGTTTAAATCTCAGTGGGGACTTTGCAAATGAAATCATTTCTGTTTTTGTTCTCCAGATCCCCTGGAGAGGGTCATGGTTTTACAAAAATTGTATGTTTGAAAAAAAAAAATCCACAAAATTAAAACCTATAATCAGGCATGGAAGTGTGTGTCTGCCAGCACATGTGTTGGTTTTTATGTGTTCTCACCATTTTTCTTGTTTGTTTTTTTTGCAGTCAAGTAGGGGGAAAGACAAGTAACCTATAGAGCATGGGGAATCCTGATGGTAATGGAAAAGCTAAACGACAGTGGCTATGTTCTGTTGAAAACAACATGAGTGCAAAGGGAGCTTGAGAGAAAAAGAAATTAATTAATGGGGCAGATACAGGTGGAATATATAAAATTTTTAATTTACTAGTTTAACAGCACAGATATGTAGAGCTTTTGTTTATTGAAAATGTGCCTACTTTTAATATGCTATCCACACAGGTTCTGATGATTAGATGATTGTAGATTTCACGGGAAACAAATACAGGTGAAATTGTATTACAATCATTGGAGGATAGGTGAAGCTGGTGGATGAATATAAATACCTCCGTGTTCACCTGGACAACAGACTTGACTGGAAACACAACTGTGAAGCTTTCTACAAGAGGGGAAAAGCGCTGTAATTCTTGAGGCAACTTAGGTCCATCAGTGTTTGCAACACACTGTTGGATATCTTTTATGAATTAAAGGTTGTTGTGATCTCTTCAGCCATCATCTGCTTCAGAAGCATTATAGAGAATTTGACTTAGACGAGTTCCACAAGGTATTAAAGAAGACTGGCTCTTGTTCTAAAACACCTCTAAAATCACTGGAGACGATTTTAAAAAGCAGAATTATTCAGAAAATGAAGAACATCATGGAGTGCTACAGGGGATCCTTCTTTTGACTACACAATCTTAGTGTTGTTTTTTATTTTTGTTATTCAGAAGTGGACTTGCTGTTGTAATATTGATTCAGATGTCCTGATGCAAAACCTCATCACACTACAGCTAGTTTTTGACTATCAAAAGGGCATCCTGTTTGCAAAATACTGTGGAGCTGCAGCTTTAAACTTAATTTAGGATAGAAAATGTTCCATCTTTGTTAGACTGATGTTTTCCAATAAATATTTTGTAATGGGGCAGATTGGGTGCAGTAATTTTGATGTTTAGTTCCTGATGCAGTCACAGCATTTACAGACTCCTAATGTTCATCAGTATTTTCTCTCCCTCTAGTTCAATTAACTGCTATTTTCTACTATTTATTTTCGTTGCAACATACTGAGTAAATATATTAGGAATTCTCTGGCTGATTTCGTAAGGTACTGAACTTTAACACATTAAATGAAAAAAACATTAGAGATGGCCTGCACTGGGAAATCTATACCTAATAGATTCAGCTCTGTTAAAAAGTGCTGCATCTCCTTCTCTTTGCATATCTGTGTGTGTGTGCAACATTTGTCTGCCAGATCCATTCAAATGACACAGAGACATGAAGACATCCAAGCATTTTTCAATAACACAACAACAGAAACACGTAGCCTTTGCTATCAAAGAAAGACTGGCAACGTCTTCATCAGAATGGATGAAGTTCTGTAAAAAAAATGCTTTTTGATAATTGTGAAAAAGCAACCGAGAGCTGGACTCAGAAAGGCAGAGACAGCAACAAAGGACCCTTTCACATTTTAAACTTCGACGAACATAAAAGCAGCAGTCTTTTTGTTGTGCTAAATAATTTGCTTGAAAGTTTAGGAAACAGAGAAAACAGCAACTTTTTTTTTTTTTACAAAGACACTTTGTTCAGATGTAGTGAAGGAGATGCAGACATAAGACTCAGGGAGAGTACCTGAGCATTAAATTCACAACAAAAAGGACAGAGGCAATCTATATAATGATAGCCCTGTAAAATAAATGTAGAAAATCAGTGAAAGAAATTTAAATCTATTGCACAAAATCCAAAGTTGAAAGTATCATCCACACTGTACAAAAGACACATGCTTCACTGACATTAAAACAAGCTAACTTGCTCTTTCACTTAGTTAGATTTAGTCCATAGAATCTAAACTACTTCTATTTACTAAATGTCAGGAGATGATGGCATTGCTTTGCAAGCTAATTGACAACATTTGATTTAATTAAAGGCATCCCTTTAAACGTATCAAAAGGGCAACACACTGAACACACTGCTTCCTTGTCTGACCGGGTAAATCAAAGGAAATGTGTTGTGATATCAGCATGAGTCATAGACCTCCGTAGTATAGGCTTATTCTTGGATACAATTTCCCGATACATAAAGATACCAATTTCATATGTTCAAGCAATTATACAGCAATCTAAATGCAATAGAAATTTCGAGACCTAAAACAGCTGAGGGCGGACATGAGTTCTGTGTTCAAGAGATTAGAGTGGTTTGGTGAACAATTTTTAAAAAAAATAAACCCAAAACAGAAGCAAAACTATTGATAAAACAAAAACAAAAGGCTTATACCAACAAAGGCTGAAATACTGCAGAGCTAGATTTTGTCCTTGTCAGTGATGCTTCTCTGTGCTCAGAGGTTGTTTTTTTTTTTGCAAATCTAATGGTTGATTCAATAAGGATCAAGCATCAGATATTATTTTTTTTCTCCCTTCCCTCACCCATTGTTATCCCCTTCTCTTGGTTTTTCTAACTGCAAAGGCAGCGCCTTTTACAGCAGCAAGGTCTTGGTCACCGCGTCCACCCCATGTATGATGTCTGTATTGTCTTTCTGTTTGTGTTGTCTACTGGACTGTATGCACTAAAAATTAATTTGCGTTTTGGTCAAAGTCAGATTTGATTTGATAGGAAGAAAGAAGTCACAACTCCGACATAAAAACCTAGCTTACAGTTTGCAAATTCACTAAGGCACAAAGTCCTTAATTTCTAAAGATATATCCAGTTATCTGGTGAACAAGCTAAAGTGACACAATGCCTTTACATTTGCAGATAAAATTGAAGAGGGTAAAGGCTTGCAAGCCTCAGAACATTATCTTAACTGTGAAGTATTAAGGTGGTAACACCATATTGTGTGAGTATTTTGCTACGGAAAGAACTTGTGCACTTGCATAGGCCTTACTTACAGAGCACATAATATAAAAAATGCATAAGCGACAACTGAAGACACCAATAAAGAAGTAATGATAACAAAGTACCATTTTGGAGTGGTCTTCACAAAACTTTGATCTCAGTTTCAAAAACATTTGTGGGCTGAGTTTAAAAGGTGTGTGGGAGCATATAAACCAGACTCAGTTCTGGAGAAAGGAATGGACCAACATTCCAGCAACTGAGGTAAACAACTTGTTGAATGATTGATTGAAATCATACTATTTAAGAACAAATCTATCTGAATTAAATAACTGAATGGAGTTGCATATCTTTTTAAAAAGAAACCCCTTATTATTCAGCCTCTTAATAAATACAAAAAAAACTTTAAAAAATCTTGATTTATTTTCAGACAATTACAAAAATACTTTCAGGAGTTTTTCTTATGTTTCAATTCTGCCCAGGTATCACATATTCAGAGATTAAAGTGCACATAGAAAATAAAGAAGATTTATTCTGCCTTTCTAAATTCACCTTAAGGGATAACAGAGGGGATAAGGTTTGAGTCTGTTTACGTGCAAGACATTTGGAAGTCAACATGCCAACAAAGGGCACTTTTTTAAATCTTCAATTTTAGAGGAGAAAAGAAAAAATCCAAAAAGAACTTGACAGGTTCTCTCTGAAAGGTTGAATCACTAAAGAAAGTAATGGAGAAAATGAAAAACTGGTTGAAGCAGTGAGAAATAAAACAGGAAAGTCCAGAAGCTGAAAGGAACGAGATGAGGACGCTCACTAAGAACGAGTGAAAGTGACAGATTACTTGTGAAACACGAAGTGATCTGGTAGACCAACTCCTGTGAGCGGAACGACAGATGAAGTCAGAGGTGCTTGACTACACTTGCATGTTCGTAAAGGTGACTAATTTTCTCATTTTCCAGCTCAGGACAAAATGTTGTAATGGCCTGCTCCTTCTGAATCGATGACGGGGGCCACTTTAGCAACATATTAAACTCCACTCAAACCACATCTGTTCTCAGTCAGTGCCGTTCTTAAAGGTCATGCAGGAAACTGCCAACACACAAAAGGTCACGTTATCTCTAATAGGGGAATGCATGCGATTAGAAAAGCCACTGGGTAGAAGTAGGAAATTAAATAAGGAGCCAGGCAGGAAATGCGTACAGTTGCAACTCAGCAAAGTTGAGTTCTGTGCAAAAAGGTAACCTACATCAGCATTACCTAATATTAAGCAAAGGCTGGAAATAAAAATCATACTTTGCTTTACAGTACATAAATTACAACATGTAGAACCGGCGGTGTTATCCTAGTATAACTGCAACTAAGTAAGAATCACAGCTTAGTTTATTATGAAGTTATAAATCATGAATTGAGTTCTATTTTATATTTTAAGCGGCAGATCATAATAAGTTAATTTCCTTTTGTGATTTTAAAACATATAGGATGGAAATAAGGTTGAAAACACATCTCCCTCTTATCTGAACTCATGAAAATTAAGTACTGCAGGTTCAAATTACATTTGAAACTACTCTTGCCTTTTGCACTAAAGAAAGAATGTAAAAAAAGATTTGTAATTAAGGATTTCTTCAAAGATGCCCTTTAACATACAGGAGCACTGCAAAAAACTCTCAGTATCTCAGTTAGAAATTTATTTTCTCATGAGAAAATATCTAAAATGTCTCAACGCGAGTAACTGTGCAATTTTTTTTTAAACAGCAATTTTTATTTACATAACCAAGACATGAATAACCACAGTAACATTAAAGCAAAGCAAAATGGTATTTTAAATATTTGAATATGTTTGTCAGATGCAGGATTTGCCAGATTGGTGTGTTATTTTAGTTGATGGATCTTTGAGTTCACAGATGGTTCATGTTTACCAGTTTTTGAAACATCTGTTGAAAATGTATGAAAATCCATAAATTAACTTAACCTTTAAGGATTATAACTTACTCATGCACTAAATATAAAATTATTCAGATCAGGTCACGAAAAATATACATAATCAGAGAAAACTATAAATTACAAAGGCTAATTTTTGTTTCATTAAAAAACTCAAATGGGACAATTGGCTAAGGTATGACAGGACATAGTTTTCTCCTATAATGTTTCACAGAGTTGGAGCGCACAGAGAAGGGGACCTTAAACTTTTCTGTTTAGTCAGTCCTCCAGATCTTTTAGAGTCATGGTTCCCTTCCTTTTTTATTTTTAGGAAATGTTATTATATCCTAAAATACAATATTTGAATATTTAAGGAAATGTTCCCCAAGACAAATGTGACTTTTTCTAAAATCTCAGTGTGAGATTATGCTACTAAAATAAAAGAAGGAATACTTTTAAGCTTGCCTTGTCTTTATAAGAAGTATCAATAAATGTTTCTGCACAGCTGATACAACTTGGAAGTTAAGGTTTATGATTTATGATTTACACACATACAGTATGAAATGGAAAATGACACATGCAAATACAACATGTGCTGCTTTTACACTCTACATGGAATCTCCAATAGTACCTAATATTCTGGCTGGAACCAGGGGGGCGTGTACATGACAAACCTCAAGATTAGAACACCACACTTCATGAGGAAGTAGAAAAAAGATTTTCTGGATTCCATTTCTAGCTTAATCAAAGCCTTGTTGTTTCATCCAAAAATGAGAGCAAATTTCTAGATTTCCACAGTCTCTTGATCATTGGGATCTTTATGATTTAAATCTGGTCTAAGTTTATATCAAGCTGTAGTAACTTTTCAATGTGTTCTTTGTGAAGAAAAAAATTCACAGCCACTGTTTGGTCAAAAATAAAATAAAATAATCGAATTCATAGTATCTTTTTTTCTAAAATCTACTTACTATGATTTGTTAAGTAATATTTTATAATGAATTGTATTTAGAGAAACTCTTTTACTTTCGGTATCTTGGGGTGTGTTGGGGACAAAAGCCCTGGAGGAGTCCAACCTGCATTAAAAATAAGTTGATTTTGTTTGAATACTTATGCACCCTCCTTAGTCACTCTGCAAGTGCAAACATCTAATGTGGTGTTCTACTATCGAGATGAAAGCAGCACTGCTCCTCAATCAGGATCAAATTGGTCAGCCTTAGTGTAAACTTTCCAAGAGAGGCTGAGAAAAATGATCCCAAAGAGGTTGATCCCTTATTTGGCTTGTAAAAGCTGGGGTCATTTCAGTATGGATAAGAATGAAAAAATAAAATAGGCAAAAAATATACTGCTAACTGACCAGATTAACTATATATACACATGCATTGGAACCATTAGATGTACCCTAACACACAAACATACAGTAACCCACTCAGATCCAGCTGCAAGCTTACTGCATAGTAATTCAAGAGGGCTCTTTTCTTGTGTTTCAAAAGGGAGTAATTATCACAACAGAGGGTAGGTATTAAAGGAAGTAAAGCTGGTACTTAAAATGCCCATTTCCCCATTGTTTAATACTAATAGCACATTGTAGAAGTTGAGGAGAGTAGTTAATGTAGAAAGGAAGAGGGTGGGAGGAGAAGATTCCAACAAAGATACAGGAAATTGGAAAGATGACTGCTAAAATAGCTAAAAAGAAGCCCAGCTTTCTCTCATTCTTATGCTGAATATATTTCATGTAACTTAACATAGGCCTATTTGTGTTTCTTTAATAGATTCATATCAAACTGTTTTTTTTATCAAAAGAGAAGAACAATACATTTTAGCTGTGGATAAAAAAATTATTATTAAAAGTTTTTTTTTCTTTTTGTCTCTGTACTCAAATTGATTCACAAATCACCTCTATTCTGAATCTGTTTTGCTCCTCTGCAGATTTGAATCTTTATGTGTGATTGTGGAAAAGGAGAACAAGACAGGAGGATAAAGAAAGACTATCACAGAAAGGCGATGGGGGAGAGCCGTGAAAACTAGTAAGACAAAGACTGAAAAAGTCCATTAACACATATGTAAATGAGCTCCAGCTATTTGCCCCACGCCGGGCCTCTTGAATTACAGACTGCGCCTGGGATGCAGATTGCGGATGGCAATTAAAGATGAGACGTGCACGCAGCCACAGAGAGAGATGCACACATCTCTCTCCGTGGCATGCACGCGCTCTCTCTCCCTGAGGCAGCAGCGCAGTACAGATCTACTGATCTCCATAGCAACATTCACCGCCGTGGGCGATAGTGGCATGAAGACTGATCGTCATCATAAAAAAAAAAAAAAAGTGAAGCAAAAGAGGAGCGATAAAAGAGCAGTGTTGATAAAGGTGTTTGCAAAGCGCAACAGCTTTCCTTGCCGTGGGATGGAGTTGTGGCCTCAAGCCAGGAGTCTTCTTCTGCTAATGAAAAACTGACATAAGTGAAGGGCAACAGCTGGTCTCGTCTTGTCAGAGAGGGAAAAAGATCTGCTTATGTTACATGGACGAAGTAAAGGCGAACGATAGCAGATAGCTCTCTGGGGTTCCCTTTCTCCTCTGTCTTATCTTTCTCAACCCGACCTCCTCCTTTCAAGCCTTCTGTCGTCTTTTTCTGCACCAGTAAGTCTTCTAAGACCTATAACCCTCACTGATCACAACAGTCTGATAAATTATGGCTCCAAAATCCATTGTACATCCACAGCCACCAGCTTACCAGAGTTTAGGACTCCTGTCTTGACTCTTTATTTCTTCTCTCTACTCCGCCTAAGTTTTTTTGGCACTTGTTTTCCTTCATTTTTCTGTTATGTAAGGGAGACAGAAGTAGAGCAAGCTTCAAAGTGAATGGCAAAGCCGCCTTTTCCCCTGCTCACTTTGCTGTTCATGCATGTCATTCCAGTGCCAGCCCTTCCCTGCTCACACTCCCAAATCTTTCCCTGTCCTTGTCATTATTTTATCACTTATTCATCCTTGCTTGTCTCTCTTTATCATTCTCCACCCATATCTAAATATGTACTATAGGGTCAGTACCTTAACAATCAAAGCATTGTTTTAAATTTATTGTATTTGGGAGTTTGCTAAAACCTCAGCACATTGGCAAGTTGATTCAGTGACAGAACAGACACCATGAAAGAGCAGGTTCTAGATAAAAAAAGAGAGACAGGTCTCATTATATTTGCCTCCTTCTCCTGTCTGCCTTTGTTGCATCAAATACAGAGTGATGCAGTGATGAGCAGGGTGCACTTTTTCTTTGATTACCTGTCAGAGAGCCTTAGTGTCAGAGGCAGATGAGGTAAATGCTAACATCAACTAAACTGTCTCTCTTTAATGGCTACTATGGGCTTAAACACAGAGGAACTCTAATCAGCCTGAGATATAACAAAAGTGCCGCCTGCACAACTGCTGAATGAAACCCCGGCAAATGCACACATACATGCGCAACTACATGACTGACTGAATGCATACACACCCTGACAGTAGGCATAAAGTTGAGCTCAGACCAGAAAGACATGAAGCCGATCTGTTGGCCTTGTTACGGACCTGACACACTGAGCAGAAACAAAAAGCGACAGATGTGTCAGCTCACATTGCCTCACATCTGCTAAGTAGCACTTCCAAGGAGTGTGGCAGACAATCACCTGGTAGTTTGCACACACACACCAACATGCACCCCCAACACACACACACACATACAACTATTAGGACTTTACATATACTATTATTCATCTACGATAACCCTTACCTTCACCAGTAGATTGCTAATCCTAATCTCAAATTAATTCACACTACACCTCTAAACCAACAAGTAACAAAAACATGGCCACTACATGTGTACAATAAAAGTAACTCACTGTTCGGTCTCCAATTTTACACATCAAACTCTACCGCATTTTAGTAAGTTAGAATATCACCAAAAACTTAGTTATTTCACTTATTTCATTCAAAGAGTGAAACTGAGGTTACAGTAAGATTCATCATAAAGTGATAAAAGGTATGATTAATCTAGTTTCTCAAAGTTTTGATGTTGCATGGAGCAGTTAGGCTTGTTTTATACACCTTTTTCTACCACAGTATTTTTACTTCCATTAAAAACTCTGTTATTTAACTTTTATGCAGCAAATTGTGAACAGCCAGCTTAATTAGAAATGGCCTCTTGTGCCATTTTCTTCTTGTGAAGGGGGTCAGAGACTGTCTCCTAGAATACCTGTTAAATCAGCAGTTTTCCCAGTGCCTTTAAAGGCCATAACATGGCCTTGAGGGTTTTGCATTGAAAAAAGAAAAAAAAGGTTTCACTGACTCTGTCTAATATTTAAATTTTCTAAGAAATGTATTTATGTGTAAGAAAAAAATATCAAATAAACACTTAAAACGGAGTGTGGTGGGTATTATGAAATCATATGTGAGTCGTTCTTTTTGAATGGATTAGACATGCACCTGTCTTTCTATGCTTTTAGGTCCATCCATCCATCCATCCATCCATCCATCCATCCATCCATCCATCCATCCATCCATCCATCCATCCATCCATC
>JAUZNJ010036007.1:0-12023 GCA_034780135.1 Jordanella pulchra
TTAACCTATCTTGCTTTCCTGTTTTGGTGTTCTGCATGTGGGCGAAAAGCATTAAACCCACCATGACACTGTGTTGATCATCATTCCCCCACTAAATGAAAAAAATATATAATTTATTATTATCTAGAGACTTTAAATAATAGGAGTTTAAATGCAGCTCCGGAGGAGCTTGTAATGCAGTAACATACAAGTACACTTCTGTTCCATTTGACACAGATCTGTCCTGCGTCCTTCTGTTCTCCCTGAGTCCGTACTTCATGTGTTCTTGTGAAAAACGCACTTAGCAAGAACACGAGACCAGACTTGCATCTTTGAGAATTGAAAAATGGCAGAGGTTTTCCTCACGAGACTCAGAAAAGAGTGGAAAAAGTAATCATCCATTTAGACCAGGCGTACTCTAATGAACTCTTCTGTGGTTTCTGGATTTAAATATTTTAACAATTATTAATGAAATATGTTGTGTTTGGATTAAATTAACACTACCGAGCCTCCCCTGTCTCAGACAGCAGCCTCAGAATCTGAGATATAATTATTTGGACTCTAGAAGACATAGACGTTTTCTATTTAAAGTTGTACTTAATTAACTTTAAAACTTTTTTCCATGTGATTTGCTACTGTTACTAAAACTATGTGGTCATTGTTCTCCAAAAGCTGCTTTATGACATTTCTTCTCAAAGCCCTCAAACCCTTACCCTCAGCTTTATTTGCACCATTCATTTCAACTTGATTTAGTTCAGCTTATCATTCTTTATCTCGTAACACCTTGGTTTTTTTGTTTTTAATTAATGTATACTACATTTTAAAATTGATAATAGCATTATTACGACTACCGCTACTACTAATAATATTGTTGTGCACATTAAGAATAAACGGAGTCTCAAAATACCTTACTAAAAAAATAATTATATACAGAAATATAATGTAATTTTAGGAGATTCAAAGTGAGTCACATACATTCACGTACATCGTACTGTCAAACGATGTAGTTAATAATTATTTTGTCATTGGTTGATATAGTTCAGTTGTCAGGACATTGCTTTAATACCAATGATTTCTTGAGCAGCTTTGTAAAAAGTCCTTCAACAGAATATTATATTTTTTCTCTGTTATTGTCCTTAGTAACATGATGTTATACATGATATGCATGATATACATTTACATAATATAATGAATTATTTTGTAAAGTATGTCTTATAACATGGTAACAGCTTTCCTGCCTTTGAAGTAAACGGTTTTACCTCTCTCTGGGACTGTACTGTTGAAAATTACATGGATTAGTGCTGCAAAGCACTTTCAACACCTGTGATTAAAGTTTTGGGGGAAAATTTGGCATTTTTGTTTGCCACCAGCAACCAAACAACTTCCATAAGCTGAGGAAAAGGTGATTCCTCTAGGGCTTTACCTACTTGCACTGAAGATATTAAACCCAGCCTTTGCCAAGGATTAAACTGTGGTCTACCAGTTCATCAAATACTCTGAGCTGGACATTCATAAAACATGTTTTCCCTAGCTAGCTCTTGGCATCAGCTCAGATGTAATAAATCACACACTGTATATTTTATAACTTGGTTCAGAGGTTGTATATGAGGTTCTATTAAGGCAGTTGCCGTAGATACAGACGATGAGACTAGAATGAGTCTAATTATGAATTTAATTCTATAGTAATGACCTGCACCAAACCACTGCTAAAGTATAAATTATACATTTTTGCAACTGTCTTAAAAATCCCTCTGATAAAAGCTCAGGTTTTAATCCTTGAACCTTGTCCAAAAGATACCTTGTGTTGCACGAAATATCATGAGCTGTTAATGCGGTGGCTTGTGATTTAAAGCTGCAGATCCTTGCTAACTTTTCAAAAAAAGGGAGGTCAGGCAGCCAGAATGATCTTCAGAGAAGATTGGAATAACCAATATCCTGACTGCTTGCAGGGTGTCTCAAAAGCTAATTTTTCATGTGCTGAAAGGAACCAATAAAGTGGAAAGTGAGAACAAAGCTACAAGCAGAAGTATCTCCTTGTTTGCAGTGAATATTAAAAAATGTGTTTCATATTCAAGGTAAGCTTAATATTCAATTTAAAATTTAATTAAAAGCATAAAATAGGTCTACATCATACATTAATGAGATAAGGAAGAACAAAATAATGTAAAGAAGAGGTAATCTCTTGTTTTGCTCCCTGTGACAAATGTTTCTGCCTAGAAGACGTCTGCAAAATGGCAAAAGCTGGAGAGTTCATGCAAGTCCTATGGTGGACCAGGCTGTAGGTGAACTTGTGATTCCTCACCACCAAGCCTTATTTGCTTCCTGCATATCATAAATCTGTGAAAATTAGACACATCAGGAGTAAAAAAGTAAGTCTTTTATGTAAAAGAAATGCCAGGGTTGATTGTTTCATTTATATGCAATAATTTGCGTCTTTCAGTCCTGGGAGATAGCTTTAATTTCAAACATACTGAAATAACACTACCAAGTGTTTTTGAGTTAGGGGCTTATATTTTATCACACACTGTTAGCGTTTTTCTTCGTGTATTGCCAAAAGTGATAGAATGTAAATAGATTTTATTTTGTTTGTTGCATTTATAGCACAATCTGGCAGACAAGAATGTACATGGAGATCAACATACTAAAAGTCCCCCTTTCAGTAAATAAAGATAGGAATGTTTACAATTGTGCAATCTTTGTTACACAGGCAAAAGGTTATGTTGTTAGTTTTCAGTAGTTTATATTTTGACTTTTGTAAAAACCATAGGGTATAAAGATGACGTTTTAGGTGGAAAGAACATGCTAGCAGAACAGATTAATTGCTTTTACTTTTATACGTATATCACCTTTGTTAGAGTTTAATTACATTGTCATTAATCATTAAAATGAACTAAAGTCCAACAGCGCTATCCATTCTGTCTTTTAAATGAGACACTGTGCACATTTAAACACACACATACACTTTACATTTAAGAGATTTTTTTAAGCGGCCTTTTTGTGTTTGTGCCTTCTATGTATATCAAATTATTTTATGCTGAGAGGGCAAGGGAACAAATAGAGTGGAGACAAGAGAACGAAAGAGTAAAGAAAGCCAAGACGCTTTGTAATGCCAGGGACAGGTTATAAGGAAGATAAATAGTGTGACACTTTAATGGAGCCATATAGTTATCCGTTATGAATAAAGTGAGATTGCTTCATAAAAGGTAAAAAATGTGATTAATGACAGAGTTGAACTGCTTCCATCTATCCTGGTCATAAAAAGACTCTTGAGTATTTACAGCTGTTAATGTTATAACAAATGGCACTATAAAACTTAGAAGTATTTTAAGTAAGTCCAATGAAAAGCTACAGATGTGAGAATTGGAGTTTTGGTAACAAGCTTGGATAAAAGAATGACACTGGAAAGATAAAGATAAAATAATTTCACATAAATTAGATTTATCCTGTGTCAGTTAAACTTTTGGTTGGTAATTTTGGAGAGCGAGCAAAATATCTTAGCAGCACTGTCCTTCCCACTCCCCCCTCACCTCAAAGCTACGCCCTCCCCCGCAAACTTGAACGCCTAAGCACAGGGCAGCCGACTCAGCCCTTTCTTTCAAAACACTTTGGACTACATATGTCATGTCACAATCACCTGAAAGTAAACTATATTATTATTGTTGTTTTTAAGGTAGCATACTAGGTTTAGCAATACAAACCATACAAGTTTTAGCAAGTTGTTTTTAGTAATATTTACCTCAGTATTTTTGCGAAGGGGTATTGAGCTGCTGTTCAATAAAGCTTTTCACCTTAGATTACTATAATGTAGTATTTGGGATTTGATTCTGAGTACAGTGAACCCTCGCTATAACGCGGTTCACTTTTCACGGTTTTGCTACTCCGCAGATTTTCATCATTCATTGTGTTCTGCATTCTGATTGGCTCAATTGATGAGCCATTTACTTAAAAGGTAATCTCATCATATTTTCCTAAATTTGTCACAGTTTCGTAAAAAATGTTTAAAAACATTTCACTAATCAAGAAAGTGACCAACAAAGCTGAGAAACACTATCTTAAACCATTTGAAGTTTATCAAATATACTTTTTAAAGCTGTTGATCTCTGCATTAGCCTATCCTAAACCAGTAGAAGTGGACAGTAGCTCTATATACTTAAGGAACTTTATTTAAAAAATAAATACTTTTATTTGTTCTTCTGCTATATTGCACTTTTTACTTTTACCTACATAAAGATATAATGAAGTACCGTCACCCTTGAGTAAAATATCTTGTTACTTTCTGAAGTTATGTAACTAACTAATTAACTAACCCTTTTATGATCTTTTTTAAATCACATACTATAAGCATCAGTTTCATTAGGTTTATATTAAAAAAACAGCACAAGTTTCTTTCACCTAAAATTTCTTTTATAATATTATTTGAAACTGTATTAAAAAGTATTGCTTCTTTAACCATAGTATAGCTTTATGGTACCTTACACTGTTATCCTAACTCAGAAGGTTCCCATGGTAAAGACTGGACTCAAACCTCCATCCATACATCTTCTCCCTCTTATTCCGTCAGGGTCGCAGAGTGGCCAGTGCCTATCTCCGGCTGACTATGAGCTAAAGGCGGGGTACTCTCTTGACAGGTCCCTAGTCTGTCACAGGCCAACACAGAGACACACAAAGACTCACAGTATTGCACACAACTTTTTTTCCACAGTTTCAAAATACAAAAAAAATAAGGAGAAAGAGACAAAAGATTTAAGCAGGTAATTATCTGATGACGATAAGCTGACGAAAAGCCTATTTATTGTTTTCAGAGAATTGTCTTCTTAAATATCAAGTGGTACAAGTTACAGGTTCTTACACTTTTTCCAAAACCTTTTAAAAAACATTTTAAGTTTATTGAGTTGTGTATTGGGCACAAAAAAAAAGGATTAGACATCTCTGCTAATTTTATTATGTGCAAACAAAGAAGCTAAACTTTAATTTAAAGTAAAAAAATCTTAACTTCTAAATATTATTTTAAATCATAAAATAATTTCATTTAAAAAAACATAATTTAGTTTTTAATCATTAGTTTATGTGGTGTTCCTTTCTTTTTCTCTTTAAATTCACAATCATGGATGACAAAAAAATCAAAACAAAATATTTTAATTTGTTATGACTCTTTCCTTTTAGTAAACAGGTGTATTTAAACTTTGCAGGCAAATTTGCTCTTTACTGCAGTACAAATAAAGCAAATGCTTTTATGACTGAGGTCAAGTATTCAGCCTTGTAATGTTCTGATGCGCAGCTTGCATGCAATCGCCCACTTCCCGAGAATCTGGTAAAGGATGAGTCATTTAAGAAAAACACTGATTTTCTACCTTTGTAGTTTTTGTTAAGCTTTACTCTTAAATGTGCTTCTGTATCTTAAATTATCTTTCAGTTTATACCATAACCTGCTAAATTAACTGTGAGATAAATTAACTGTGAGTCTAAAAAATCTGAATACAACTTTAGATTTTAATGTTACAGCTCAAAATACATTTGTTCAGCTGGCTTATTTGCTTTAAACATAGAATTAAGCCACTGTAAAGCTTCTTTACCAACTTACCATTTTAATTGTTTTGTTCATTTGGTCATCCCTGTAAGAGTACATAGTTGTAAGAAAGGCTTCTTAAAAAATGTTTTATTCTTTTTAGTTCTATAGGACCTGCTTTTTATTTTTGACATATGTTGATTTTTAAAAGTCCCACGGTCATATAGTGCAGGCATTTGCAAAGTTTGTTTATCTTTAGGATAAGGTTTATTGATAAATATAAAGGTTGCATTTGAGGGCAGTTCAATATGAAAAACTCACAGAGAGAAGGAAGGCAATTAGTAGAGTTTATTGAAATAAAGTTTAAGTCTTTGGCGCTCAGACTACAGCAGGGTACATTAACGCTAAAATTTACATTGATCATATACATGAGCTGCTGAATAGAATAGAATTAAAACCCCCAGCCTGAAACCGGTGGTGGAACAGAGAGGGAATGAAGATGAATGCAGATTAGAGTAAAGCGCTGGTTTGTGTGAACCTCCGTGATTAGCAAGCATGAGCGACTGTGGAGAGAAAAAATCTTCCCCGTGGGAAGAAATCTCTGGCAGAACCAGGCTCAACATGGTGGTCTTCTGCCGGACCGACTGGAGATGCAATACATTAGCTATGAGTTTAAGGAATTGTTCAACAGGAAGGGCAGCGGCAAGGGAGGGAGCTAGAGGTTGGCAAGATGGTGGAGAAGGGGATGAAGGAGGGTTGGATGAGAGTAATCGGAGTCAAAATACGATATGCGATCCAACTCACGAACCTTGTTGGGTAGCCGACTGTTGATATGAAAGTCTTTTTAAGCTGGACTCTTGATGCTGATTGATTACAAGAGGTGCAGTAGAACGCTGATTGGTTGCTCCACAGAAAGATGAACTACTGGTTGCATGAGGTAAGTGGTCCGGTTTATTCGGTTTTAACCTCCACTTAAGCTTTATTAGGACAGTCTCTGTGTCTTTTACTTTCCTGGCTCCTAAAACAGATCCTCGGTTTCCTATTTTTTTTTCTCTTTGTGCCTCAATACAAAAGGTATAAAATCAGCTTTTTTTAGCAAATAAATAAATAATACAATTGTGTAATTTAATTTCCAAACCTCTTTAATAAAGTTCATTCTTCTGTGAGTTATGTAAACTAACTCAGAGAAATTTGTTGGAGAACAAAAGCAAACCAACCGCAAGATAAACACAGAACACAAATTTGCGGATGTGGGATGTATTGAGCTGTAACTTTTGGTTTTGCCCCAAAAAATCAATTCAATTCAATACAATTCAATTATACTTTATTAATCCCCAAAGGGATATTCAGTAATGGATCTCTATGAGGGCTTTGGAATTTACTTTAGCTTCTGGTCTGAGACACAAAGGTCTGAGCTGCACGCTGTACACTGTAAAATGAAATTCTGTTAAAAAGCAGACTTTTTTTTACAGATTTTTCAGGTTAACACAAAAATCAGTAAAAAAAAATGTCTATCCCTTTTTTTTCAGAATTTTCTGTAGCATAAACTACGCTAAAATGTTGCCCATTGTCATCAGAGCAGTAGTCAGAACTCTCTTACCTAAACTGATAAATACGATTGAAACATTTATGGAAAATTTTAAACATTTCTTGCTGTTTAGCTTTCTCACACAATCAGCTGCAGTGTATGTTGTACAATTAAATGATGTACTGCATTATTAGCCATTGACAATCCTGTATTATGAGCTGCTAATGACTCATAAAAACAAATGTTTTACTTTAGTTTTAGCTTTTCATTAATGACTACATGACTGTCTCTCTTACTGATCACTCAGTTAGATGTAATGCCCAAGACTGGGATCCAGAAACTCAGTCAAACACAGACTCATTTAACTAATTTATTGCAAACGTTTTATTTTCTGTGATTTTCTAATGAAGACTCCTGCTTTTCTTTTTCTTTATTTTGCTTTTGTTTCCCAGCAGTAAAGAAAATGGTAAATGGCTTTGATATATATGATGACTAATCTTAAATAAATAAATAAAAAAATCCACTACCTTTTTTAGAAGCTGTGAGGAGGCAGTAGTCCTGTTTAGGCTCCTGTGGCTTGATTCCAGTGCAATTAATGACATCACATTTTGAGAGCAATAAGAGTAAGGGTGCTTCATCTCATAGCAGATAAACAGTGATTCAGGCAGGAGACAAAGTAATTTCTTACTTATAACTTCTTGCTATTAAACTTTTAATTTTCATAGTTACAGATTCTCTAATATTGATTCATTTGGTTTACATTGCGCAAACACCTTTCCCATCCATAAAGACACAGATCCTTTTGCTTGTTTTTCAAAAAATAAATAGAGGGTATTCCAGCTAAAACAGACTGAATGACGGAGTTTACAGGTACACCCACCATTGCAGCCATATTTATTTGCTTCAACCCCTCGCTTCTAATGCATATATTGTCTTCTGGCATAATAAGTTTCCAGGAGCAGTGAATTCACAAAACCCGCAACAACTCATATTGCTTGTAAGGTAAATAGAATCTGTCAGTTTCTGAAAAATCACATAGCCAATAGGAGATAGATAAATCCTTCAAAAAGTCAGTAGTCACAGTCGTAGCTGTTATGTTGGGACAACAGATTACAGAAGCCATATGGAAATATTTGATCTTTCATGGATTATGACCTCAAAACAGCAAAAGTAAGATTGATTGTTGATTTATGTTTTTGGTTTCATGAACTAAGCTCATTATTCTCCTTCTAGAGTGTATAGAGCATGTTGAGTAGTGATACTTTTAAGCTTGGTCTTTGCTGCATATTCCCCCTACAATATGCCAGACATAAGCCACCCTGACAGCTGCATATGTAACCCATTTTAGAAACCACCGCTGATAATGATACCATTGGAAAGTGCAGAGTATTTTATTTAAAAGAAAAAATTTTAATTACCATTGGTTTGTGTTCTTTCCACATCTATTTGTGTATTTTGTTTCAATTTAGCTGGTTAGTGTTAAAATTGGGTGTTGTGCATGTTTTGATTAATTTTGTAGGTGGATGTGCTTAATCCCTTCTACAGGGTTAAATAACACAGTATATTGTCACATTTCCCTGAAGGTTGAAGTAAATTAAGCACCTACTTTCTTTAATGTGTTGTAAATGTATATTAAAAAAGTTGTAGTCCAACTTACTCCTGGAGGTGGACAGAATGTGCACATTGCCAGTGTTTTTTCTTTTCCTTTTCTTCAAACTCTTAATGCTTGTGAAAGCAAATTCAATAATTTTCACAAACAAGAACATGTTCAATGGAGAGACAGCAGATGTGTTCAGAATTGTGAAAGTAAGACTGCAGGTAAATGTTCACTTTTTTAAAGCGATAGATCAAAAGCCGCAATAATCTAAGAACCAAAATCTATTGCGTTATAAACTTTCTCTCAGCAAGATTGTATCTAGTCTGAGATGATGGGCTCCAGCCATGCTCTGATTATTGAAGTTTTTTTTTTTTAATTCTCATGCAGTACTATGTGAATATGCAGATAAAGATCTAAGGGAGTCATGTTTTGTATTATTATTATTGTTGTTGTTATTATTATTTCTTTTCACAAAATTACTGTCTTTTAAAACTTTTTTTAGCCTCTAGTTGCCATTTATTTTGTGTTATTTTTGAAAGTAGGCAAGCAGGAAAGGGGTGTAGAGACATGTGGAAAAGGTCGACTGGCCGGGATTCAAACCAGCGCCATCTGCGTCGAGGACCGAGGCCTCCATTCATGGTCGCGTGCTTAACTGATTTTTTATAAAAATTGGTCAAGACCAATACTGGTCTGTAGAGCTCCATCCCTGGTCTCTAAGTCCATTGACAAGTTTTTGTTTAGATTTGGATTTTGAGATTTGTCCTTGGATACCTTTGCTCTTCGGGAAAACATTTTATCTTCTTTTCAAATATCTATTGTCAATATAGTCCTCTGGATGCATTCCAATCTAGAATATTGTTAGTCAGACTAAAGCAAATCCAGATTATAACACTGCCGCAGCAGTATTTTAGTTAGTGCTAAGCATGGGCCCATGAATCAGTCTATGTGCTGTTGCTATTCTTTGGCAAGTCTCCTTTAAAAAATTGTTTTTTTAATTTCAACGAGATCTACCTGGATAAATAAAGGTTAAACACATACATCTACAATTTCAGTCAAACAGAATAAATCTGGATTTATAACGCTCTGTTAGGTTTTGTGATTGTTCATGCACTTGTATTTAATGCAGCCTCTGAAACTGAAGTCAGTTTTTTTTTTTTTTTTTAATGGTTTTTTCCCCCTTGACAATGCTCATCTGGAAATAGTGAAACATTCCCCATAAAACACTTAGAATTACTATCCAGGGTTATTTAGATATCTTCACTTTTCCCAAAGTCTCTTGTTTTGTAAGAATGAGGGTCCATACCAGCTTTTAATTGTTATGATAATCTATGCAGTCAATTAAGGTGTAAAAGAAAAAAACAAAACAAAAAAAGCTAATGTTTTCATTAAACATAATATGCTAACTTGAAGGATGACATGTTTGCTAAAATCTTTTGACAAAAAAAAATGCTGAGTGAGTTTCCTTCACAAGTTTGAAAATTTGTCAAGTTTCCCTTTTTCCCTTTATATCTCCATCCTTTGTGCTGTATACCTTATTTTTCATGCAATCTGTCCTGGTTCTATTTTCCTTGTTATACACTAATGTTAAATATATTGTTTCCCTTATTCATATGTATTAAGCACAGACAACATATATCAAAATGAAGACTTTTGTAAAGACAAAAAGGAAGTTGTGTATACCTAGATATTTCATTTATACAAAATTAATGCTGTTTTCTAGATTCCAGTTACCCAGTGACCCATGATGTCAATACAGAAACTCGTCTAAGATTATCTAGTGGTGATGTATTATACCTGCAAAGAGTCTGGAGCTTCTCTTTATTATATTATGGAGCTCCTTTCACCTGATTAAGGTTTTATCTCAAGCCACAGCTGTTCCAGAGATTATACTACTTTGACATTATTTGAGCCATTGGAGCTGTGACTCCCGGCTGCCAGGAAAAAAGAACAGCAAACAAACAAACAAAAAAAAATGCTCAGTAAATTTGCATAATATTAACAGCATACAGGCACACACTGTTGCAATATAGTGGTGGATGTATGTGTACATGCATTTCCAGATAGCAAAAGCCATTAGGCATAACATTTAATCGTCAATTTCCATAAACATAGTTTGCTATCTCTTGCTTTGTTCTTAGGCTTTGTTTGTTGCCAGTTCTGTGAATAGTGGGTCTCTTAATCCCTGATCCCAGTGGTCACTACAGATTTCCTGTCTCTAAATCTAAAAGGCTTTAACTCACCAAAGCCTGCAGTAATTATTTTAAAGGTTTATCTAGCTTTATTTGTGATGACATCTTCAATTAAATTTAAACTTTGTTGTTTTTCAAGGATGAAACACAAACGTGCTTACCTTGTGCTTTCACTAATAATGGTTGCCAAGGCATTTCTTGCCAGAGGCTCCTAAACACATAGACAAAGAGAGGTAAACGACAGAACAAAAATTGCAGTCTGGTGATACACTGTGAGATTAAGTTTTTCAGATGTTTTATTTCAGCATAATTATTCAGCACAATTTTCAGAAATCTCATGGTAAAATCAATAATAATAGTTAATATTATCTGAACTTCAAAATGTTTTTTAGATGGAAACTTCATAATAATTGAAAAGGCAATTTTTCTCAAAATAACTTTGCAGGTAAGTGGGTGGATTGAAACATTTTCCATCACTTTACTCTTGGAGGCTAATCACCATGCCAATTTCTATATTAGGAAATGCTTACAGCTCCGAATTTTAGAGGAACCAAATTAATTTCTTATTTGTACCTTTCACTTTAAGTGCAGCCATTTTACTCCAAATTTTCAGATACCGAAAAGGCCATTCGATCATACTATACCTCCACTACTATTGTTGTAACTAGAAGGGAAAGCATTGGTTTTGACAAAAAAAAGAAGAGTTGGAATCCCTTGTGTTTAGTACTCATAATCATTTTACTGCTGACTAAGGGTATAGGTTTCAAGACTTGCCTGCATAGCTTTTCTCCACATCTCACCCCTTGAATAACCTCCTGGATCTAAACCTAGGGTATATCTCCAGGAGTAGGCACGGCTAAGTAGGCATGGAGTAGGCATTGATAAGTAGGCATGGCTTTTCATTTCTTTTCTGGAACCAATGGACTTGTTACCGATCATTAATCGTGTCCTTGATAATAGTTTTGACCACCCACAAAAAAATAAAACAGCGACTATAGGTAAAACGGCCTTCGTTGTTTAATTCACTTTATTCTAAAAGACCCATTAATAGGACCATTTCACAACAACTGATCTCTTAAAGCACATTAGACACAAAATTAAGTAAATTCAATCCAATCATACCAAATGGACCCTTTCTTTTTTAACAGTAAAAGGCTGCCACTTTTAAGAATTGCCTGTTTAACCATTTGCATTAAATGTAGGTATCTTCAACAATCTTCTTTT
>JAUZNJ010036008.1:0-12022 GCA_034780135.1 Jordanella pulchra
CAGTCCAGAAGGTGGCGGTAATGCACCTGAAAGTTGTTTGCCAACCGCCATAAAACAAAAAGAAGAAGAAGAAGAACCACCGAAAAGAAGAGAAGAAGACAGAGAATGGAAGGAGGCGCGAACATGGCGGAAAATGAAAGTATAAACATCAATAACATCGAAGTTGAGAAGATTGTTAACCGCTGGTTGGTGGATTATTACTCTTCTCTAGCGACGGAGTTCTTTAAAAACCACCAATATGCAGAGTTTTGTCGCGTTAGAGACGTACTTGATAGTAAGTACCAGCATTCTTAATTAGCTTTAACTTTGCTAGCCTCTCATGCTTGCCTCTTTTAAGTTTGCGGTCAGCAAATAATAATAAACTGTTAGATTTTAGGTCCTGGCAAGCCTTTTAACGTATGTCTTTAAGCGTAACGTATGTTTATGTTGTAAAGTCAAACGTAATTAAACGCATGATGATTATTTTGGGTTCACTTAATTGGTCTAATGCAGGCTAGAATCCTCAGTAAGCATTCTATTAATCTGGCCTTTTGTTTTGTGTGGGTTTTTTGTTTTTATTTGTGAATCATTCTGTCTTTGGTGTTTTATGTAATTTAATTTGTAGCATGTAGGATCTAAATATTTAAGAAATTGAAAAATTCAAGAGATCGTTTTCGTTGTTATTAGTCACTTTTCTTTTATACTGTTTACGTGAATAAATAAATACAACTATATCAAGATAATTGTCATCCCCAAGTCTGGTCTCTTCTGTACGGTGTGTTACTCAAATATTGGTTCTATATCTACCTTTTCTGGTCCTTCAAAACAAGTAAACCTGGCAGCTCTGATCTTAAGAGATTTGCTCAGTCCTTTTCTAATCACACATTAATTAAAAAATGTTATCCATTATTCCATTTCTATTTTTGTTTTTCACTTTGCATTTTCTTTCTCCTTTCCATTTTCCTCCTCTGTGACCCTTCCGGTTCCTGAGCACACAGCAATCAATCACAGCTGCTCAGCAGAAGTAACTAGGCCCCTCATTGGTCATTTTGTGAACCAGATTATGGCCGTCTAACCAATAAGAAAGCTGGTTATATCTGAGGAACAACTGTGGTTGGTTTATCTCCTGTTCAGGGACCAGACATGTAAAAAGGGTCTACTTTAAAAGTAAAACTTTAAAAGTAGAAAAAAAAATACAGCTGCAAAAAAGGATTTGAATATGGAGTAAGAAATTACCTCATTAAATGAAAAGGAAAGGTATATCAGATGTAGTCACTGCAGTTTTTAAATCCCCATTTAAATATAGGATTTGAAATAATAGCATTATTTGATAATGGATTATTAAATGCGATTAACAATTCATATTTAATAATTCAAATCAAAATATGCAGTTAGAAAACACTTTTCAAATTAGACTAGTAAATGTATGATTTAGTGTTAAATTTGAACTGGCTGTTTTTCTTTTCAGTTACTGTTGGTGCTCCATACTTTACCTGCCAATACCACAATATTATCAGACAGTTTCTTAGTATGTATCTGGTTTAGCGCAAACTAATAAGATGAAAAACTGATGCCTTTGGATTACTGAGTATAAATTGTATTTTTTTCTTCAGGGGTCCTGGAATGTCCAATAGAATCTGTTGATGACATGACCTTAAAAGTCAGGGTGTTGCAGTTCCTCTCACGCATTAATGAAGGCGAAAAACTTGGTAAGTTACTTTTTTTTTATTAGTCTCACTGAATAAATGCCTTACATTTAAAGTGAAATATGACAAACAACTTATATTCTCCAGGTTTTTGTGTACATTTGATTGATTCAATGCACTGGTAAAATGCTTTGAATTCATTGTTTCTTTCTGAGCATTCATCCTACTTGTTTTGCATTTATTGTTAATACTCGTCATCAGACGTCTGGTTTGATCCTGATCAGTCAAAATCTCCTCTGGAATCGGCCTTAAATTTGCTGGAAAGCATGAGCACATGTTTCCAAATACCTCATAAGGATTTTGACTCTGTATCCACCATAATAAAAGAAATGGTAAGTGTGTTTTTCTTTTTTATTATGTTATTATTATAACTTCATACAGTGAATTTTTGTACTGGTTTTGGTTTATAGGTCATTTACATAAAGGCACCAGACACTCAGAATGTATTCACAGTTTTAGCTACTGAAAATCCTCCTCACAGCATGATGCTGACACCGCCGTGCTTCAGCAATGCCAAGCCAACTTTATTCATGACGCCATTTAAAAACAACAGGGATGAATGACTGAACATTCCAATTTAAAACAAACTGGGTAATTAGAAGATGAAGTAAATAATCCACGTAAATGTAGCAACATGGAATTCACCATAGTTGAAAAGTAAATTTGATTACCACCTTATACGGCTGCAAAAACCAAGGAGAGGATGTGGATTTTTAGGATGAGTCTTATGAGCAGATTTCAAAGTGTGCATGGAAGATGCTTTTCTAAATTGAAGCAGGAAAGCATTCTATAGTTTGGGAGCTGTAGAGGCAACAATGGTAATCTGCCCTGAGCTCCAGTGGTTTCCCTGTGGGTATGGTATTAGCCTGGTGATTAGTTGTGTCCGATCGGCTCCAAACAGGACGCCTGCTGTTCACTCCAAAGAATTCGGTCTTTGTCTCATCAGACCAGAGAATTTTGATCCTCGTGGTCTGAAGGTCCTTTAGGTGCCTCTCAGTAAACTCCAGATAAGATGCGTTGTTCTTTAGATTAAGGAGTGGACTTCCTCTGGGCAGTCTGCCATACAGGTCTGATTGGTGGACAGCTGCAGAGATGCTTCTTGGTCATCTCCCTAACTGATGCTCTTCTTCCCTTTTGGCTCATTTTAGATGGCTCTAGTACGAAGAGTCCTGGTGGTTCTAAACTTTTTCCATTTACAAATGTTTAGGCCACTATCCTAATTTGAACCTTTAAAGCAGCGGCTTTGTTTGTTTCTCCAGATTTGTGCCTTTAAGACAATCCTGTCTCAGAAGTCTAAAGACAATTCCTTTCACTTCATGCTCTTAGGTTCATGGTTGATCTTGGGTCCAAACAGGTCAAAACCATTTAGCCATTATGGGCTGTTGTTTAAAATTTGGAAGGAAGAGATCAATCTAATAACATTTGAAATAAGGCTGCATTATAGCAAAATATGGAAAAAAAGTGCAGTGCTGTAAATACTTTCTGGAGGTTTTTAGTTGATTCAAAAATTTTATTTGCTTTTATAATGTGAAAAAGATGAGTGTGTAATACAAAACAAACTATTTTGATCTAACAAATAATATTTTGCTGTCTTTAGATCGTGGGAACTTACATAAAGAATAAATTATTTGATAAAGCACAAGATGCACTCGCTTTGTATTTTCCCAAACCAGGGAATGTCAAGGTAAGTCCTCCTGATCGGTATTGAACATGCTTTGCTTCTGCTGTGTTGTTATTAAATCCAGTTTGGTAAATAAACTAGATTAGCTACTCGTAGTGTTATTGTCCATTGTCTACAGGTTGGATGGAAAAGCTTATCCATACACATCTGAATCTACAACCTTAATTAAACTTTTTGTTCCATTTATACAAATAATTACCAAGACATAAAATAATGGATTATAAAATAAAGTAGATACTCTTGTTCAAACATGATGTTCATGCCTACAATCAGCCTTGTCATACACCTGAGCTGCACAATCATGGAGAATCTAGTTTCTATATATTGTTGATATATTGTCATAGGTTGTGTTTTTCCATCTCTTCTCATTTATTTCTATATTTTCTGTTTCGACCTCAAAGTTCTGGATTTGGTTCAGACACAAACACCATAAAAATCTATTCAGCAGTCTGGATTTACAGTATTTTGGTAATTTTTGGAGCTGTGACACACAGTACAGTCTGGGTATGACTAGCAGTTGACAGTAACTCGTTACAGAGCTTAATATCAGCTCAGTGATTCATGGTGGACTAAAATCTTTAAGCAAGACATAGATGGACATCAAATGTTAAATACCTATAAATATTAGCCATTTCTAACTAAAGTTTGCTGCAATATGTGAAAATCTCCTTCTCCATAGAGGGACGTATTCAGCCGTCTCATCTGTCAGCGGAGTAGCACGCACAAGATCATCGACCAGCTCAACTTTCCATGGTTTAAGAAGGAGATGCTGCAGTTTTGCCAGAAGCTCTGTCCTTTTACCGTCCCTTACCTTTACAAGGTGCACACACTGAATTAGGCAGAAAAACGTCTCTTGGGGGGTTTTTTTTGCAGATGAGGAAACAAGTATTTACTGTATTAAATAATATTATTTAAAGCACAATAAACACGTTTAATTACTTTGTAATAGAGACGTTTTTCTAAATTTCTATTATTATGGTAATAATATTTTTACTGTGTGTGTTTGTGTATATAAATGTGCATGTGTGTGTTAAACAGGCTGCAAAGAGCCTTCTTAGGCAAAGAATTGAAGAGCAACGTGATGAAGCAGCTGGCACTGACGAGCGAGAAGAGCCTAGTCCTTCCTCCTGCCTACAAGCAAACACAGTTCGGCCCATATCAAGGTGAAGCTCTCTTCTATTGGAGCTTCCCAGTTTTATCAGAACCTTTAGTGATTTTCCGTTGGCATGACAGAGCTTAGACTGTCTGGGTTTCTATAGTGTATTAAGAAGTCTTAAATATGGAATTAAAATTCATTTTCCATGACTGGGAAATAATATGATTTTTATCTGTTGATTAACAAATTTTGGATTAAATTTCTTGAAGAAAAATAAACATAAAAAAAAATTTGTGTTCCAACCAATTTTGTTTATTATTATTATTATTTTACTTAAAGACAAACATAAAATGTTTGTATTCCTTCATCAATTATTCAGCCGGTCAGTCAGAGCATCATCTGTGTCTTTAACTCTTCAGCCCTACATACTGTTGTTGATTTCTTTGTTTTCTTTTGCATTAATTCTGACCAGGACCCGTTGTTGGAGTCCTCTGCTCTCATTAAGTCTCTGTTAAGCAGATTTTTTGTTTTTCTGTCCTCTTTCAGAAAGTGGCCATTCATCCAAAAGATTAGACTTGAAATAGCCTACAAAGCCCTGGCTGAAGGGTTGGAAGAAAAAACATTCTCTGAGTTGGAAGAAGAAGTGGAGGTTGAAGCTCAGAAAGGGGTTTGCCTTTGCCAGCAGCGCTCAGTTGATCCTATGAGAGGTGATGATCAGAGCTCAGAGGTAGAAGCACTGCTTCAGAGAGACTCATGCAGCCCTATGGAAGCTTCCCCAGCGGACCAGCCACCACAGACTGATGCAGAGCATCAAGATCAGGCAGGGTCACTCTCAAAGACACCATACACTGTAGCCCGGTTGGTGGTCGAACCAGACAGCCAGGTGAGCTCACAGTACTCAACAGCTGCAGAGGAGCTGGAAACTGAGAGGATGGCAGAGAAGCCTCCACAGACACCACCTCCATCAAATAAAATGCTAAACAGCTCACAGTGTCCAGTTACTGACAAAGAAGTAGAGATTCCCACAAGAATCTCCAGGCGAAATAATGGAAAACAGTGCAGGTTAGTTTAAAATAACAATCTTCCATTTTTGCCACTTTTACATTTTTTCCCCCCCCAATGTCGACCATCTGTTCCTTCTTTAAGGAATCTGGCATCTCCTGGCTCTTCAGGCAGTGAGGATGACTCCCTTCACACTTCTAGCAGTAAGGAGCTAGTTGGTCGACTCCAGAACCAGTCGGATAAGTCATGCAGCACGTAAGTCCCTGGCTTTAGGAGTACACATAGGAAAAAATGTTTTTTTTCTGTTTTTGATACTAATTAACATTTGCAGTATTATTCTATTATTATCTGACTTGAATTGAATTGAATTAAATATGCAGGTCCTGAACTTTTTTCATTTCCAATGAAATACCGATATCGACCTGATACGATATCAGCATGAGTTTTACTTGATATCATTACTTATTTTGTGGAATGATATAAAAGGCTTGATCAAGTAATGTTGCTAAAATGGAGAAAAATTGTCAACAAAGGTAATTATGAGAAAACCCGACCCATGTAATATTAACCCATGAGTTCCAGAAGCTTTCTATCAGTTTCTATCAGAACGGCAATATTGGAGATTTTAGATGCTGATATAATCAATATTAGTCCCTAGAAATGAATCTACATCTAATGTGGCATCTGGATAAATATATACTTACAAAGTTCAAGTATTTCATTAATTCAACTTAAGAGATGCAAGTTATTGACTGAGTGAATCAAAAGTTGATTATCGTATCAATCAACTTATGATTAATTGATAAGCATCTATAAGCTTTAGTTTTCTCTTGTATCCAGGAAATCTTAGCATAATATTAAGAGCTACATGTTTTACCATATGCTGATTTTGAAAACAAAATAAGCACAACATTATGTCTTAACAATTTATATTTTTTTATATAAATAAAAAAAAAGACCTTCCACATAACAAAATGGAGCCTATTAGGTTACTGGATAGATAAATAAGTTTATTAGAATATATTAACAGTTCTAATCCTCTATGAACAGAGTTGTAAAGCTACCATTTAAAGACGGGTTTTTGTCGCTCGGACATGTAGACAGACTCTGTGTCATTGAAGTGGACAGTTCTGCCAGTTGCTTGATCTGTTTATGATCAACATTGCATCCAGCAGCACCACAGCCTCTGTTCAGACAGGCAGACTGTTTTCTCTCCTGTAGATCTCACATGTTATGAAGGACCACAGGTTCTCTATGGGGTTCAGATCAGGTGAACAAGGAGGCCATGTCATTATTTTTTCTGCTTTTAGACCTTTACTGGCCAGCCACACTGTGGAGTATTTGGATGCATGTGAATGGGGGTTGGTACTCCAGTAACACTGCAGCTCTGAAATGTGGCAAAACTGGTGGCAAGTGGCATCTTGGCAGCTTCACGCTTGATTTTCCTCAATTCATGGGCAGTTATGCTGCGCCAAAACCCCCCACCCCCAAAACACCCTTCTTGTGACCCTGTTAGCTATTTGCCATAACACGCTGGATTGTTTGATGATCAGGCTGCAAACGTTGAGCAATTTCAACACTGCCGCATTAGGCAACGGGAACACTTAAATCCTCTGGGGAACTTTTAGGCAAAGCCCATTTAAGACTTTAGAGGGAGAATCAGGGCGTGTTCTGCTGCTGGAGGCCTACAGACATCTAGAACACGTTTAAGTCATTCAAGACTAGAGATATTAATCTAGACTGAAAAAAATAAATAAATTTGCTGCCAATCATCTGCTAAAAGTTGAGGCATGATATTCAGCATTACTCCTTAGTCATAATCCTGTTATCTTTAAATAGGATTTATTATCTGTTCGCCATTGCATATGGCACTGAAGCTTGATGCATGTAGATAAACACATCAGAGAAAAGCATTTCCTGATGAACTCTCACAATAAAAACTCCAACAGATCCAGTTTATTATCAGAAGGTGAGGATGAGCAACAGGAGAAATTGAACACCTCCAAAACTCCAATGAAGAAAGCTGATAAACAACCATCCAGAGGTTCTCCAAACTGGTAAGTTGTGTTGTGTTTTATCGTCTTTTAACTGGGTCTAAAATCTTGGTTTACTCAAGAGTCTCTGCGGTAAACCTTTGCTTCCTTTCTACCAGTGAGCCAGACAGCATTGAAAGTTTATCAGACTCTCCGGTGGACAGCTCCCCCAATACGTCCTCGCATCCCGCCCCTCAGAAAAGCTCCACTCCTCACAAAGATACTGACAGAAAATTGTAAGTAAAGAGATAAAACACAAATGTCAAACAGTTGCAGTAAAATGTGTCTTTATCTAGATTTGTCCAAAGTCACTAAATGCATCATTTGTTTTTTATTTATACATCATCTCTTTATTCTAAAAGATCCCTGCTACCTTTGAGGTCAAACCAGTTTGTAGTCTTCTTGCCCTGCATGTTTTAAAGTAGAGGACATATTCCTGTTTTGCTAATAAAAGAAAATCTCTACAAATAGAAACCTTTTCGTGTTTACAGGAAACGCCTAATGAAAAGTGCAGAGGGGAGCAAGGTTATATGGAACGACGAAGAATCCTTTTTCCCCTCCGTAACGAACAGAGGTAATTCTTCCTTAACCATCAGAATATAATCGGTTTCATCTGGCTGTTCAAATCTGGTTCTCAATGTTAATTGTATTTATTTGTGTTTTTATAAAGGTTCAGATTCAAATTCAGGAAAAAGGAGAAGGGTAAGCATTATATTTTTTCTTTTTTTACCAGTAACATACATATAATTATATATATCTGTTCAGTAAATCCAGAGCACGATTAAATGAAGCATGTTTTCATTACTGTGTGTTTGTTGAAGTACCTTTAAGAGTTTTAAAGAATTTAATTTTAGCTCTGGCAAGAACACATTAGAGAAGCTAACTTCTTAATTTATAAATGCTGCATCCACAACATTAAGAGCAAATAAATCATGTTTTTTTTTTTCAGCTTTTCAAAGCAACAGAAAACTCAACAAGATTTGTGATTTTTATTATAGCAGGGATGGACTGAGAAAGAGACCGAGATGTTAAAAGAAGGGGTCAAGAGGTTCGGAGAGGGAAACTGGAACAGGATCAAGACTTATTTCTCCTTCAAAGACCGAACTAACGTGAACCTGAAAGACCGGTGGAGGACATTGAAAAAACAAAACCTGGTTTAACTTTATTTTGTTAAATTTATTTGATATAGTTTGTTTTGTTCATTTATTCCAAATGCCATTTTGGAGGTGGTCTGAAAACTGTGGGAAAAGTTAATAAAAATAAATTCCTGGTTCTCAGGTCTTGTCTCTAACAAGAGAAAAGCTTTAACAGGATTTGATTATTTCTTGCTGACTTGTGTGGAAAAAAATGTGAAGACTGAATTTATACAGTTGTTTTCTGGTCTACTCAGCCACTTCTTGTATCCTCTACCTTGCTCTGGGGAACAGTGGCACAGCAGACTCTAACCTTACAATGTTCACATTTTCACATGACTATTTCCACTGAGACACTGTGACCCAAAAAAAAGAGACATCCATACTAAACTACTTATTTTAAAACCTTTGGTAAAACTTACACAAGCTGCAGCCCTCTGTTTACAGTTTTGTTTGTGTTGTGGTGGTTTGTCCAGATATTAGGTGATTAGTTCATACATCCATACTATTTCAAAGATATGGGAAAAAAAAGTGGGATTTAATCAACTTATTTATTAAGATAAGAACATTAAAAACTGATCCAAAATGAACACCACCTTTAGTTGGATGATTTAATGGAAAAAATACAAAAATGTATGAAAGATCCACATATTGCAAGTTTCCAAAAATGAAAAGTCAAATAGAAAAAACACATGATCCAGATGTTGAGGATTACACGCCAACAAGGAGGTTGTGCTCTTATCCATCCGCATTACCAAAACAAAAAAAATAGTCCATCCAGTTGCTGCAGCTTTATGTCAGCGTTTCCTCGCTCCTGATAAACTCTCCCACATCAGCCTGGTGGAACACAACAATGCACATGGGATCCACTCTCCGACACTCTTGTGTGGACTTGGCAGCTACTCCAAAACCCTGACAAAAAAATACCCAGAATATTTAGAAAAACCTTTCGTAAAAGGAAGCAAAAGATACATTTTGCATATTGTCCACTACTTATAGTACAGTTTAGATTTAAAATCATCTTAATTCTTCCAACATTTTATTTTGACTTAGAAGGATACAGATGTGCTAAAATATGGGCCCTAAATTTCAGGAAAAGAAATGTTTGATTATGTTTTCTGTAAACAAAACAAGGAAATGTAAGATTTTCTGCTGAGACAGAAAAACAGCTGTTTTCTACAACTGGCATGTGGCAAGTTATGCTTATAATAAATTAACTCAGACATGGCCTTCACTTAGTGCAATAGTTGAAAAAAGATCGAGGGATCACCATCACAGCCCACCCTGAAGATGTGGGTCAGAGGAAGCCACATCTCGAAGAATACAAATCCCCACTTGCCCTTTTCCAAATCTCAATTGGCATAAAATAACTTCTGGCATCGTTCTGTTTTAAATTAACGGATTGTATTTTACAGCCACAACAATGTACTTTTAAAACAAGGAGAAAGAACAACATGAAACCATTCCTCATCGTTTCCATTCTTCAGGGCATTTTTAAGCTAAATGAACGGTTTTGGTCATCAGGCAGTCTTTAGAGAGACGCTTCAGCATGACAATGACTCAAAACACAGCTAAAGGGATGAAGAAATAGTCTACTGACAAAAATATGAGTTTTTGAAGAGGGAGCTTAAAATTAGGGTGATGGAAGAGAGGCCTTTGAATCTCAGAGGAATATAATATAAAAGCATAGCAGTAGCTTTTATATTTATCATTTTTAATTCAATTTTTAAACAAAAAAAAAAGTTTATTCACTTATGGAAGAACTAGTTTGGCTTTTCCAAGTTACTTCATGGCAATCTAACTGAATTGAATAAAATGCCTAAAAAAAGGAGGGCTGTGAATCAAATGTAGGTAATAAAAGCTTCATGAAGTTTGGTTAAACACAAATTTACAGAAAGAATCAGTCACTTTTGCATATTTTAAATCCAAACAAAGTCAAACACTGGGTGACAAAATGAACTTACCAAAGGTACATCAGCCATGGAGTAAACCACGACTCCTTGATACTGCATGGTGTTTTCAGTAATTCTGCCGAGGCCCGATTTCAACACATGGTTCCCATATAAGAAAGACTGCTCTGCTCCAGGTTTCACCCATACCTTGAACTGAGAATAGTTTCACGTCAGATTTATGCATTAGCGAATGTAATCTTGAGACACGTATGGAGTGTTAGAGCTTCAGGAAAGACAGGATTAAAATCTTATAATGTTCCGACTTTGAGGTTTGTCCTGTCAGTAGAATCCTCTTACTGTGGGACAGCAGGGTTTTTAATCAGGACTTCACCAGGCCACATTTAACAAGCACACACAGACCTATGAAGACACTGATTTGTATTTCTGATGCACGAAATAAAATATTAACCGATCTTAAATATCAATCCATTAAGAATTGTACATATCTCCTATGTGGCTTACAAATAACATGTCCAAGAAGGGTTTTTACAATTTCAACTAGTTGCGTAGACCTAAAATTAAAAAAAAGCAACTGAGGACTGGTGTTCAAAGACTCCAGTATAACCTGGGGTGCTTCTGCTTTATCTCCATACTTCTGCTGCCATGGAAAGGAACACTGCAGTCATGCACGATACCCACCTTTGCATAGGGAGCCAGGAAATCCAGAGCAGTGATGTGCAGTCGGAACTTTTTGGTCTTTGTAAACTTCCCAAAGCACGTTCCCACTGAAACAAGCTTATCTCTAGAAAAGTTTGTGGCCAGTTTGAGGATTTTCTCACTGTGGACAGAAAACAATTCAAAATAAGCTTCTCTATTAACCAAAGGAAGAGCTGTCAACTTTTAAAAGGAAAACAAGTATAGAATGATGACATTTAGGCCAGAAAAGTAGTGTCCCACACAATAAATGGCAAAATGGTAGCAGATTTCTCTGCATTTTAACTTTACTAACTTTAAATATGATTATCATAAAGACCTGACTAAATATTGTTTGTTTTTGTCTAATATAAAAAGTGTAATACTCATTAAATGGGTGCATCAGTTTACAGCTGGCATTAAGTAGCAAAGCCTTTTATGAATAACACAATACCTAAAGTCAAACATGGAGTTGAAAGTGTGATTATGTGGGCTTGTTCTACTGCTTTAGGACATGGATTACTTGTAGTACTTGATAAAGGGAAGATTTCTAATTTCTTGCAGAGCCAGAAGAATGTCCAGCCATCAGCTAATCACACAAAATGATACAATACACACAGCAGATTCAAATATAGGTGGTCTAGTTAAAGTCCAAACTAAAATATGATTGTGATGCTAAAAGTTTTTTTTCGGCCAAGGGTTATTAAAATCATTTAAAGATGCATTCTGCATTGTCTCAGGATATTTTTGTAAAGAAAAAATACACACACACACACGTGTGTATATATATATATATATATATATATA
>JAUZNJ010036009.1:0-12022 GCA_034780135.1 Jordanella pulchra
AATAATATCATAAATCTGGCCTGACTTTATTAGCTTGAGCCGGTCTGTGATCCAATTATTTATCCCAGTAGATCATTCTTTACTAATAAATACAGACATTCAAGACATTCTTGCATATACAGCAATTCAACACTATTTGTATATTATTTATCATTATTATTTTAGTTATGTTGCTATTTTGAAGCATTCATTTTTAACAGTTTTACACAAGCTTCTTTAATGTTTAAATGTGACACAGTAATTTTTAATGTTCTTTAACCAAAGTTTAATGGTTTAAGACCTGTAGCAGACTGGTTAAATTTGGTCACCAGTCTCCATATTGAAAATACCACAACACGCCAGCTTTTTTTAAAACAGAATACAAAGACGAAAATCAACAGAATTTTTCTGTATGTTTCATTTCTTGTAAAGAGAAGTTAACCCCATTTGTTCTTATGCCTCCAAGAAGCCGAGCTTTAAAGCCTCATTTCCATTTTCGCAAGGGCTCGCTTGCAACACGGTTTGAGGAGTGCTATCCTTGTCTATCTAACCCAGCTGTTCCAGGGAATAAGGGTGAAAAACCTCCAGATCTGCAACAGAAAAGAGTGCAAAGCACAACATGTCCTGCTGTTAATGCACACTGGAGAGGTTACCTTGACAAAAGAAAATAGATCCTTGGACTTCAGCCATGGGTAGTATTTAAAAGTACAAGACAATGTTCAAAGCCTCTCACTGATGTGTTTAAAGCTCTTAAAATCTAAGATACATCTTTTCTTCATAATCTTCTTCACTGAAAGAGATTATCGCCAGCCTGATTGGTAATTTTACTGGAATCGTATCCTTTGATCATGTTAAGTTTTTGGTACCAAACATTCCAGGTGGGTCTGGTTCAAAACAAAGGATGAATATTTGGAAAAACACCTCAGGTCCACTGTTAAGCCTTTCAAAGTTAACTATATCAAACACATAATGAAACGTCTTTCCTTTGTCTGTTATGAAATACTAGTTTTTTTCCTCCAACCTGGTGAGAAGACTCTCCATTCAGAGGGAAGCCGTCGCTCCCCATGTCAATGCACATTTTATGACATTGCTGTATCACTCTACTTCTGGCAATTAGTTTCCTCTTAAGGAGACTGAACTAGGTTAGAAACCTCAGTAGCTGAAAAACAAATGTTTACGACCTAAATACTAACTAAGAAAAGAACACCTGCTGTCCCTGTGTAGGTTAGGAGCTAAAGGAGCAACTTGGTCTCAACTTTGAGCAGAAATCCTTGTGCTCTACCTTACATCACCACTTGGCGAAAATGGATGTGTTGTTTGCTTGGCAGGTCTATGATAGACAAGGTAGGAGCTTCGTAGAGGGGGCACGCAATCAGTGTCCAATATAGCCGTTTTTTTTTTTCAGAAAAGCTCATGCTCAGATAGCACAATTCATGATGATTATGCAGAGACATGAGAATCAAGCAAAAATACCAATTTTGTTGTGGTTTGAGAAATAACATGAAAATATAGTTAAAAGATCAAAAAGGATAATTTTTGCATTGTATCGGCCCTTTCAGTAAGGGGGGAATAAAGATACTGAAAGCCTGTTATTCTTCAGAATCACTGGGCAGTGAAAGTTGTAAGAGTGCAATGTATTCGGAAGTCTTTGTTGTTTTTAAATCAAAGACAGATAAGGGTCCTCCTGTCGATGAAAAAGGGGACATCATTGTGTATTTCAGTGGGATAATGAGCCAAGATGTATTGAAAGCATTGGGGAAGTAGTTCTAGACACTTAATTAAACTTCTTCCATTTTTATCCTTGTTTTCAGGCTGAAAATCATATAGACAATTATTAGAGAGAACCCGGGACTCAAACTATACAGATTGTGCAAAGCCTTCTCTTTGTAAGATGCAACCATGTAAAATGTTATAGATATGTTCAATGTCAAAACATTCCCATCATCCTTTTTTTCATTTCTACCCTGGTGTTTATTTGCAGCTGTGTGGGATGACACTCCATCCATTGTGAGACTCTTTAACTCAGAAGTACAGTTAAGTTTCATCTCACTAGAATAAATTGTCCTCAGGTGTTTGATAAAATCTCTCACAGAAAGAGGTATAGTTCTGTTCAGGAAAAACAAAAACAGAGCTCCAAGTCTCTCTCAATAATGTTACTGTCTGTATGCACGTATGAGTGTCATTACGTCACCACTAGGAACTGACTGTTGTGGAAAGTTACACTGAGAACGTATAAACAGGCCTGTTTTGTCTCTGTGTAAAAACAAACCGACCTCTTTAAAGCCCTTCATTGTTTGAAGAACATATGTTGCTTTTCATTTCACAGCAAGTCTCAGGTTTCAGAGCAGCATTATGACTTGAGACTCCCAGTAAAATGTTTTTGCTGTCAAAAAGATATAAAGAATGATAGCTAACCATAAATAGACAAATTATGCAATGGCATGAATATAGACTTAGCGTCAAATATAAAAATTCTTATATCCAATATGTAAATTATATATTTTGCATAGTAAATCTGAATAAAAAGGTTATTTCTGTTATTTTGATGTAAATTCTATATTTAGTCATCACTGGTGACCCCTTAAGCAGGCATATGGGTTTTAGCATCTATGTTTCTTTTCCTAACATGTTGGATTATTTTTACTTCAACGTTAGTTTATTTCATAACTATGCAGCTCCATCAAAGTTAAAGGAAAAGCATAAGAGGTCTAAAAAAAGCAGCAATAAAACTATACTTTATGACTAATTATGGGTACTCCGGTAGCACTGCTTCAATTTCTTTCTGTTTATAATAAACTCTTTTGCAGAAATACAAACACTGAGTGATAAACTGTAACACGTTTCATCATTTTTGCATAAATCTTAGAGGGTAGTAAAATTGGCTTCAAAAAAAGTAGAATAGTTTGCTATTAGCTTTACCAATGTATTCATGAGTTTATTTCTTTAATTACATGATATCCTTACAACCCTCAAGAAATCATTCGGACTCTTCTTAAGAAAGTTTAAGCACAAACCATCTGTAGGAGGATTTAAGTGTTCATCTCTTCTTCCATTTCTTTAAGTGTTGAGGTGTCATTAGCTCTTTCAACCTCATCTGTTTTCAGGCCCATTACATCCAGAAAAAGAAAAAGAAAATGTTTCAGTGATCCTGCCAGACTCATGCACTGGGAACTCAAGACCAGCCCAAACATGGAGAAAACCCCCTAACAATAACCACCGGTTAATAAAAACACTGATTGTTTCCAGGGATCCTGAATGGCAACTGGGACTTCTGGATGCAAACTACAGCTCATGGAGCACAGAAATCTGTGAATCAGAGTTCTCTTGTTTGGAGGTTAATGGGGTATAAATGCTGCATAGCTGATCTCACATTTAGTTCAGTAATAGTTCATTTGTTTGGCTTTTGTTGAAGGTCATTTCAAGGTGGAAATCAAATCACTCATTTGCTGGGGGAGTCAAACTAACCATGAAGCTTGGGAATAAGCATTTAAAGCTCAATTGTCTTCAGGAAAACAAGAACCAATAGCCACTCATAAAGTTTTTAGAAGCAAAAATCTGGGATGTGAAAATAAGGGGAGCAAAAGTGCTTTCTGTTGGCTTAAAGAAAGACAATAAACTGTTGAGCAACTCACACAGGAAAGTAGGGACAATATCTCCCTGTGTGTGGGAAAGGTACAAACTTGAACTGAAGATAGTGTTGAGCAGCGTAAGAAACACAGAATCTCTTAATTCTGTCAACATGTCCTTTGTGGTAGAGGCAGAGTTTGAGGACTCAGGGAAAGCTTAGTCCATTACCATAAAACGTCACCAAGATCGATTAGAAGCTTCCTGCTGGCTGAGTACCATATAAATTTTGCCACTAGATGTTCAATGCTTTAGACAAGGTTAGGTCGTTGTGGCAATAACAACTATTCATGTCTCATAGACACTTGTGGAGTGAAAGACTGGGTTTGAATTTTCAAGAAACGACAACTGGGTGTTATGATTCTGCAGGTGAAAACCCGGTAAATCAACCAACACAAAGAAATGTTTAAAAGATTTATTTTCAAGGGTGAGGTAGTAACAGACGGGGACAGGCAGGCATGAACAGGAGATGAATGGGACAGAATCAGACATGCAGAAGCAGGCTTGAAAAAGAGTAGAGTAGCAGACAGAAGCGGACTTGAGCTGGTATAACATACAGAACCAGGCTTGATTTAAAGTTGACAGAGAGGATAAGCTGTGGCTTGAAGATGTAGTGAAGATCTGATGTGGCTTGAAGCTGCATAAAGATTTTGGCATTGCTTAAAGCTGCACAGATAATCAGAAATGATTTGAAGTGGCACATAGGTTCAGACGTGGTATGAATCTGCACCAAAGATGAGATGTGGCTTGGAGCAGTAGAGAGGATCAGATGTGGCCAGTAGCTGCAGTACTCCTCATGAGGCAGCACAACAGGGACAGGCAGAGTAACGAATTACTAGGGAACAACTTATGCAGGCAGAGTGACGAAGGTATGTGTGACAGTGTGGGGTCCTGTCACTATGCCTCCAACTGATCATGCACCTTGGCTACTTGGCTGAGGGGATATCCCTTTGGCTGACGTGTATGACTTTCACCCGGGAGTCTTGGGATCAAATCCCACCCGGGCCCTCTGTAGTGTGCACCTTGCCACATATGTAAAGGCAGGGAAACAGGTGCAATGATTTGGGGCACTTAGTGGCTGCAGCTGGAGCTGATAATGTCGCTGACTGGTGACTGGAAAGTGACTGATGGAAATGCAGCGTGGAGTGGGAAGCAGTTAGTTCGAAAACTCTGCTTAAACTGTTGAGAGATCAGAGATTTCAGTCCATAGGGAATAAATCTGTGGCCAAGTCTAGGGTCTTTGAAAGGAGACCCTGACAAATTGTGAAATCTCAGTTTTATAAAAAAAAATTGTGTTTTTTAATTTGGTCATGGAACGATCCTGGAGATCTTTACCCTTGTGTAATAGCTGGATTAGTTCAAGTTTGGTTGTCTCTTCCACATGTGCATAGATGTGTACATGTGGGTCCAGAGATGTGTTGCAACCAAGTCTGAAGTGCATAGGTTAACTCAGTTGTTTATATGGGCTATCTGGTCCTTATGTATAAAAATCTGTGTCTTCATTCTCAGTCTGGGCTGCTTAATGTTAATCCTGTTTGTAGTGCTCATGGATAGGATGTCAAGATGAGGCTGGGGAGGGGAAACTGGCTGGAATAGAAACTACAGGGTCTCATCCTTTCTTTGTGTAAATGATCCTGGTCATGTTGGTATTTCTAAGTTTTAGTTTGCATCAAGTGACCAGGATGGGATTTAGGTCTGCTGAGGCTGAGATCATGATTCTTAATGAAAACATAACAGATTGGTCCTTTTCAAAAACTCTGGGTCAGTCTCTGCTTCAAGCAGTAAATTACATCAATTTGGTGTATTTTCAACAGTGAAGATAGGATGTAGCGGGATGCAAGAAGTGGATAGACTCAGCATTCATCCACAGCTGAGCTAAAAAGTTCAGTTCTTGATTTACCAGTCTGTCTGTTTCATGCTCGTCCTTTTTCATAAGTGCAAGTTGTTCTAAAGGCATAAGAGTTATGCACATTTTAGGTGAGTAACAGAACACATGTTCTGCGTTATTTTATTTTTTTTTTTTGTCTCAGACTACAGCAACATGTACAAATCTTTAACAACACAGAAAATTATGGGGGGTTTTGTTGTTGTTTTTTTCAGTTTGTTTGGGAATTACTTCAGGCAAGAAAAAAACACAGCTGCTTTCCAATTCATGGACTCTCTTTTCACTGTTTCCCTTGTTTTCTCATTCCCAGCCTTCTTTCATCCAGCATTCTCTCTCCTCCTGGCAGCATAAGCTCATAAAGTGCACCCCAACAGTCATTTTAGGGCTAAATCAGCCCATTTGGTTTAACAAGGTGATGTAGTGTTATTTCTTTTTCTCTCTCCTCCTCTCTGCCTCTATCTCACCCCTTATGCCTTCTTAGCCTATTGACACAGTGTCATATTTTGCATAATTTTGCCTTTTTTTCTCTGTATTTCCCCTCCTTCTTCCTAAAGGCCCTGGTGAGCCATGATAGGCTTAGTGGGAATAAAACCTGGGCCGTGTGGGAGGTGAGTGACATTTTGGAGCGAGATGGCGAGAGGGACGGCTGCCACATACCTGCATGGAGTGCTTCTCCTGGCTCTGTGGAAACCATCACTGCAAGGAGGTGAGTCTCCCTTAAGTGCATATGTGCAGGGAAGTGCAGATCAGCATCTGTGGGTCAGGTGTCATAAAAAGTTTATGTAACAGGGTCAGTAGATGAGATGCATAATGTTTACTGAGAGTTTAATAGATTTTTTTTAATTCAGCTGAAGATCCTAAGATGTCTTGACTCTCATAATTATAATAACAGATTTAGATATGCTGTGATATACTGTAGACGGTTTTTTTTCTTTTTAGAGAATGAAGAAATTATATTTAAGGTAAAAAAAACTTGCCAAAATGTTATTAAATCTTTATTTAATTGATCTAGACTTTGAGAAGCTTGTAGGGTAAAAGAAAGTAACAGACCGTTGTTGAGCTCAGCTTAAGTTGAACTATTTTAGCTTCAAAATATAAGTATATGTTCATTAAAGGTTAGACTAGTTTCTCATACAATGAGTATTTAACAATAAAGTGAGAATTTAAAAATCTTGCTGCCAAGGGTCCAGTGATCAAAAAATGCAAAGATTTTCAAATCTTACTTTTTGGATTTTAAAATTAAATTAAATTTGGAATTTCAGAATAAGAAATTGTATGTATGTTTCTAATTCTAAAAATACAAAATGCATTATCTGTTTGAGATTAAAGATGACTGGGTATCTTCCTAAATGACCTTTAATTATACTAATCTTCTTCATTGTCACATGCATGATACCTGAGCATAGTAGCCAATTAAAAGCTTTGAGTTTTTTCTCAGACTTGAAATTCAGTAGCAATTATTCCAGACATAGGAGAAGCCTCACTGGTTGCCTGGTTTTAGAGTAATTTGCCTTTATAAATGTCTGCAAAGATTATGTATAACTGTAGCTAATTATCTCATTCATTTACTAAAACACTATGTACAACGCTTTGGAAAAGGAGTCATCCCCTAAATCTGATTTACAATATGACACCTTTCAAATACAAATCTTTATACATATTATTGGGATTAATGGGAAAGTGATTACGGATTTAAAACTTAAAGTGTGCCCTGCATTTTTTTTCACCTACCGTTTACTCCTATACACCTAATTAAGAAAAATGAAATTAAAGCAACACTGTGTACGTTTTTACCCCAGCATTATCTTAAATTGAGATATATTAAATGATTTCTCATATCAGCATACAGCAATTAGCAATAGGGCTGCCCTCTCAAACACTTACAGTATTGGATTGATCGCTGAATGAGTCATGTGACCCTGAGCACCACTTTCTGGCAGTCTAGGTTTGCCTTAAACACAGGAGCTAACAAAGCTAAGAGCTGGTGTAACAAAAATAACAGATATAACTCTTATCTAATTAGCCTTTTTTTGTTCTCTGGTGTAGGATTTAATCTAGAGAGGTGAATGTGACATTGTCTTTACAAGTAACTTTATAACTTCTCAATCTTCTGGTCCAAAGTAGTTTGCTATCAGATTCCAAAAGCCTGAAGAAAACTATTTAATTTTGTGACAGTGCAATGTTGCTAGTTGTCTTCAAGGGAGTTAAATCTATGAACATCAGTCCAAAGCTGGTAGGCTGGACAACAACAGTTTTTTTTTTTTTTATCAGAGAAGCATTTAAGAGACCTGTGGTAACTCTACAGCAGCAGAGATCCATAGCTCTACTGGCCTGCTTACCACAACCATTAGATATCCATTTTACAAGTATATCAATTATGGAAGAGTGAGAAACACTTCTTTTGTCAAATAAAAGCCATAAACATATAGTACACAGCACTTCTTTTGGTAAGCAGTTAAACATAGAAGACAAACCTTCAAGATCTTCAAGGAAAACTGCATTTATATGGAAATTAACTCAGATACATGAGGTGACTTCTGATGGCAGCCAGTTGAGCTGGATTATAATTTGGAATCTCAGATTAATGAGAGCAGCATACAAATTTGTGGTTGGTTAGTAAGGACATTTGCATATTTGGCATACGTTTAGATGGTTATTGCTTTCAATTTAGTGACCTTGTCTAAGGATTTAAGGGGGTGAATACTTTTACAACAAAAAACAGCTCTGATGCTCACTTTAAAGAAATCCAAATGTGAAAAATTGAATGCCTTGCAAAAATCTTTTTTCAAACTGTGATATTAATAAATAAAAATACCATACAAAAGGGGTTTAAATAATGAAATAAATTGCGATATTTTCTAAATAAGTTAAATTAATGAGATTTCAAAATAAATCTACAGAAGATGTGTTCCCACTAAAAACAGGCAGATGTAGAATTTTAGACTTTTGTACCAATGGTCTTCAAAAGTAACTACAGAGTCTAAAGAGGTCTGCAGAAAGAGCTAAGTTGTTGAGCAGCAGAGTTATTTACTGTGTTGTTCATGTACATGGCATTACTGTGACATCACTAACTCACATTCTTCAAGAATCCCTGCGGACTTCTTTTTACATCTGGACTGTGAGTTCTTGACAAACTTTTCCTTTTATAGCTGTTGCTCTGTATGCTTCTATTTTTGGCAACAGAGAATGGTGAAATATACAACATTTGTGCAGAAAAGTGTAAGAATTATGAGTGTGAATGCATGCCTTTTTGGTTAGGCAGTCTTAGTTATCAGCTGCGGATAAATCAAATTTACAAAAACACACATGAACATCATGTAAAAAAAAATCTGCTTTAAGAACTGTCAGTATCTGAAATACACATGTTCCTCTGTTGACAAAATAAAATACAAGTTCGATTATGGCGTTATTTATTTATTTATTTATTTATTTATATAGCCAAGGGAACAAACAACTTTTTCACACCATCTGATGTTTTTAACCAGGTGTATATGTACCAACCTCTGGAGGAGCTGGAACCGGCACAGGAACTGGAACAGGACCCGGCGGCACTGGCACTGGGACAGGCTTTGGTGCTGGAGGGGGTGGAGGCGGACTTGGTGCTGGTTTAGGTGGTTGGTTTTCTCCTGTGTTTTATTGATTCTGACTGCATTCCCTAAATTTTACATTTTAAATAGACTATTTAAGAGGTTCACGTTGACCTGCTGGAAAGAAAATTATGGACCTTCATCGCTTCAAGTTAATTTAACTTTCCAACACTTGAGCTCATTAAATGGGACATTTAAATAACATTTACTAAAGGGTAGTGTTTTTATATCTTAACAGTAATACATTCCTTATGTTGATTAAAGCTGAGATGAAAAAAAATGGACTGCAACTGTTTGTTTGACTTATTTTACCCTCAAATCAATATTTATTTTGTATCCTATACCAAGTAAAAGTTTAAAGTATGATCATTCCATTATTGACCTCATGTTGTGAATTTGAAATCTGACCATATCAACAGGCTATATCTTAAAGGTTTTAAAAATCTAAACCAATTCTGGAGAGTTCATCATATTTTTAAAAGTAAAATAAGTTGTATGGATTTATTTTGCTACAGAAACTAGTCCACTAAAAGTCACCTAAATTTGTTTAGCACTGCAAAATTAGCTCAGCAATAATGTAATAGGTCTGGGGTTTTACAAAAAATTGACTGCACCTAATGTAACCAAGAGTACTTTATTGGTTGCATCAAGAACACTTCTAATAAAACAACATAAGTGACCTTGTATTACTATTTTAATTTAGGCAACTTATCATAGGTAATATATCATTTTCATTTTCTTGTTGAATAATGACTTAGAACCACCATGAAGCATAAACTGAATTAAACTCATTTGTAATGTGTTCCTTTATAGGATATGGTGGACAAGGACCCGGGGGATTCGGCCCTGGAGGCATAGGACCAGGAAGTGTTAGACCTGGTAGTTTTGGTCCTGGAGGAGTTAGTTCGGGAGGATTTGGACCTGGAGGAGTTGGTCCAGGAGGTGTTGGTCCAGGTGGAGCTGGCCCAGGAGGAGTCGGATCAGGTGGTTTTGGTCCAGGAGGAGCTGGACCTGGGGTCTTCAGGCCAGGCACTTTTGGTCCAGGCAGTGGTGGGCTGGGAGTAGTTCCTGGTGCTGGTAAGACAAGTTTGTTATGCATTTGTATGTGCTCCATATTCTTCTTTATTTATCACTAAACTGTCATTTTCAACTTCTTATACCAGGTGCAAAACCTGCTAAAACAGGTAGGATAAGTTGGCTAGACCACAAATGGTTGCTGCATTGGCTTTTAAACAAAAAACAAAAATACAGAATTCTACTCTTTCTGTAGGAGGTGGCTATGGCGGGCTTGGAACAGGACAAGGAAGTACAGGTGTAGGTGGAGGACTGAGACCAGGTGGACTTGGCACGGGTTTTGGACCGGGTGGAGTTGGCCCAGGAGGAGTTGGTCAAGGAGGAGTAGGACCAGGTGGTGTTGGCCCAGGTGGATTTGGTCAAGGTGGAGCTGGCCCAGGTGGATTTGCTCAAGGAGGAGTAGGACCAGGTGGAGTTGGCCCAGGATTTGGCCAAGGAGGACTAGGACCAGGTGGAGTTGGCCCAGGTGGAGTCGGACCTGGGGGAGTTGGAACTGCGGGTTTTAGACCAGGCACTTTTGGTCCAGGCAGTGGTCGACTAGGGGTAGTTCCTGGCACTGGTAAGAAAAGTTTTGTACACATTTCCATTGTTTTTATATTCTTTGGTGTCTTTATCAGTAAACTGTCATGTTTAATTTCTTATTCCAGGTGGGAAACCTCCTAAAACAGGTAAGATAAGTTGGCTAGACCAAAAATGGTTGCTGCATTTGATTTAAAACAAAAATACAGAATTCTGCTCTTTCTGTAGGAGGTGGCTATGGTGGGCTTGGGACAGGACAAGGAAGTACAGGTGTAGGAGGAGGACTGAGACCCGGTGGAGTTGGTACGGGTTTTGGACCGGGTGGAGTTGGCCAAGGTGGATTTGGTCAAGGAGGAGCAGGACCAGGTGGAGTTGGCCCAGGTGGATTTGGTCAAGGAGGAGCAGGACCAGGTGGAGTTGGCCCAGGTGGATTTGGTCAAGGAGGAGTAGGACCAGGTGGAGTTGGCCCAGGATTTGGTCAAGGAGGAGTAGGACCAGGTGGAGTTGGCCCAGGAGTTGGTCAAGAAGGAGTAGGATCAGGTGGAGTTGGCCCAGGTGGAGTCGGACCTGGGGGAGGTGGAACTGGGGGTTTTAGACCAGACACTTTTGGTCCAGGCAGTGTTGGGCTAGGGGTAGTTCCTGGTTCTGGTAAGAAAAGTTTTGTACTTATTTCTGCCCTTTTTATATTCTTTTGTGTCCTTTTAAGTAAACTGTCACGTTTAATTTCTTCTTACAGGTGGGAAACCTCCTAAAACAGGTAAGATAAGTTGGTTGCTACATTGGCTTTAAAACAAAAATACAGCATTCTACTCTTTCTGTAGGAGGTGGCTATGGCAGGCTTGGAACAGGACAAGGAAGTACAGGTGTAGGAGGAGGACTGAGACCAGGAGGAGTTGGCACTGGTTTTGGCACAGGTGGAGAAGGCCCTGGAGGCTTTGGAACTGGCCCTGGTGGAGTTGGTACAGGTGGATTTGGACAAGTAGGAGCTGGTAATGCTGGCCAAGGTACAAATAAACCTGTTTCATGATTTTTCATGAAATTTTGTTTTTTAAAACAAGTATTTCAAATACTTACTGAATGACAATTTTCATCTGGTTTTATGACTGGTTTGATTTATTAAATCTAGTAAAAAAAAATGCCCTGATTACTGTAACTCATCTTTAGAAAAGTCTATCCATAATTTATCTTAGCTCTCACTTACCACCTGTCACATTACAACCATAAACTTTGAGGTATTTGTGAGGAACATATGCATTAGACCAGGCATGTCCAACCTTGGTCCTGGAGGGCCGCAGTCCTGCAGGTTTTAGAGGTTTTCCTGCTTCAGCACAGCTGATTTCCATTCATAGCTGAT
>JAUZNJ010036010.1:0-12022 GCA_034780135.1 Jordanella pulchra
TGACCGAAACCACTCTGACGACCTACTTAACGACCCATCAGAGCCACCTTTTGTTTCTTCTCTCCCCCTTACATAACCTTTGGTCACACCTACTGTATATTTATCTTGGTTTTTTCCTGCATCAGTCAGAACTGATGAAATCTCTTGGATGAGAGGCGACATGTCTTCTAGAAAACTACACGTCCAGTTGCCTAAACTGAACCATTTTAAAATGGATATAGATAAACACACAACTACACAGGCTACTGTCAAGACATTGGATTTCCACAGCATAGATCATATACGCTTTGTGGGCATCTAATACTGCTTCAATGAGGTTATTGTGGGTTACCTGAAAGAGGAGGAGGGTAGGTCTCAGCGAGGGCCAAACCCCCACCAGCAGGCAGCTGAGACTGCTGCCAGCCTTCCTCCGCAGAGCAGAGGAAACGCTCTGCTAATCTATCTGACAGCCTAACCGGTGATCAGGCATGGAGGAGTGAAAATGACGTGGGGACAAAGTGCAGCCACAGTCACAATCAATGTCAGACTCAGACTTTAATCCTTGGAGCTCGGTAGAGACCGTTGTAAAATGAACCCTTACAGGATCAACCTTTTTAATATTTGTGACATTAGAAGAACAAGTTTGATGGATTATTGTCCTCTTAAGTGATAGACCAGCATCCAGCTATGTACTGCTATGTAAAAGATCTTCTTCCACAGTTTACACACATTTAATAACCAATGCAGGTTTCAGCAGTTTTTCACCTTTCTTCATGGAATGATTACATTTCATTTCCACAAAGGATGTCATTAAAACTACCAGTGATGTTTTTTTTTATCAATTTTTCTTTCCATTGGTTGGCAAACTATGTATTCTACTTTTGAAAATACATCACAAGTTAGTTTGAAAACCTAAAAAGTAGAAACGAAAAGGTGGTTCTTTAAAAAGGTGACAGTTCTTTATAGTAGATTTTAATCAAAAGTTATGGATTTTTTTTTTTTTTTATTAGTCTTTTTTGATGAAAAAGCTGTATCATGCCTGTTATCATGCTGTGTTCCAGTTATACCTTTGAGGCTTGAATTACCGGCTAACAAATAGGAAATTTTAACTGTAAAATCCCCCAAAAGTCAGATTTACTAGTCAGAGCAACAGGACTATATGTTGTGTAAAGTTTGTTCCCAGAAGTCCAAATTTCTGACCCCCAAGTCGTAAGTTTAAACTGAAATGTTTCTAAAAGGCCAGGACTACCGAGTCGGACAATCAGTGCAACAGGATGGTACCCGACTCCTGTGTTCAAGGTGGATTCAATCCAGATCAACAGTAGTTAAACTAACCTACCTAAATGGTTTGAAGCAGTTCTTTAATGTTTATACAGTCATAAGTCAACTGTTCTGGAGCTACTGCTAAGTGTTTGAACAATCAGTTTCAATGCTGTGTATCTAGAATGGTGATTTTTATCATTATGGTTAACCAGGGGCTGCAGTGGCCCTTTAAGAATGAACTGGAACGTTATCATCTTGGAGGGCTGTTGTGTTCAGAGGTGGGAGGTAAATAATTATATTTACTTGAGTAATAATTTGAAAAAAAAAAGTGTACTTTTAGAAGTAGTTTTACTGTGCGGATCTTCTTACTTTTTTATTATACTTGAATATAATTCTTGTGAAGTATTGCTACTCATTAAATCAAGTGTTATAATCCAACAATTACTATTTTGACTAAATACTATTTGACTTTTACTTGAGTAAAAAAAAATTGAAGTACAGCGACTCTTACCTGAGTACACTTTTTGGGTATTCTACACATTTCAGGTTGTGTTCCCATCAATTATAATCTGCAGGGAATTTTATTTTAGGGCCTCAGAGTTATTGAGGGCCATTTTTTCTTTCAAAATTTCTTAAATCAAAATGGACATCAATGGATCATATCACATCCCATTAAAAAACACATTGAAAAACACCTTTTCTGGTTCGTGTATGAAATACAGAAGGAAAATCCAACACGAGGACAAATCAGAGAAACATTTTTAGTGGGGATATCAGTGGTCTTCATTAATAATGAGTATCTAATATGACAAAAATGAACAAGGAAGAGTGTTCTTCAAACTGCACCAGGTGCTCCAAGGTTTATAATAAGTATGGACACAGGCGGGGTGCACTAAAGAGAAAAAAATGGTCATTTTAATGGAAACAGGACCTGAAATTTATTGATTTGGGTGTTAAATGCTTTATGTCGTCCACAGGAAGAGGGTTAGCCCAATATTATTTGATTTGTATTTATAGTTAATCTGATCAAATCAGGTTAAAGAGTTTGCCACACCTGAATAGATTTGAGTGGGAAGGTGTACCTCTTTTGTCTCTGGTTAGGATCCAATACAGCCCGAAGCATCAGGCTCAGACTGAACCCAGATTCATTTCTACAGATATATCCAAGACAAGAGATTTCTGTCCTGACAACAGCTGTAATTCTCTTAAAGCTTACCTGGCTTCAGGCTGCTGTTAAAGTAGAAGATGACCATAATGAAACATCCCAGACACAGGGCAGAGAGCATCCGGATCCCTTTGGGTTTCTTCATTCTGGGTCTCTGGAAACGACCGACTTCAGCCCAGGTTCATGCGACAACCTTCCTACTTTATTACCGATAACAGCGCCGAACCGCTCCGCTCATATTTCACAGCCCTGGTTATCTTCTTGGACATGTTTGCATGTCAGTACCGGAGGACAAAGCGGTGAGGAGAAAAGGAAAATAAAATGTGAGGGAGGGGTGGGCAGCAGCACCAGGCGATACCCCGCTGCTCCCCTTCTTCCCCCGCTGCCGTATTTTACGGTAAATGCGGCGTTTCTGGGAGCTGCTGGAAAAACGGCCAGGCGGGGTTCATTACTACCGGAGACATTGGAGCGGAGGCCACCGGCTCCCCCGATAATGTAAGGGAGGATTTATAGGAGCCAGCAGGGCCTTTCTAAACCGGTAGTTAACCCTTATCTCCCCAAACGCACAGGTTTGTGGTAACGTTTAATAAGGAGTTATCAAGTTGCCTTCTTAATAGGTGGACTTCCCGTCAACTTTTCAAAGTAAAATGCTTAGACAAAAATGACCCGATGTGTTGCGTTTGGTAGACACTCGTAAAGCAGTCTAAAATATGGAGGGCAAGGAGTGCCTCAAAATGATAAATACATAACTGAAATACTTATTTAATTATGTGATTACTTTATTAAATATGGAGATGAAAGCAGATTTTTTTTAGTTGATAAATAATTAATATTTGGGGCCTCAGTTAAATAAAGTGGAAGAACTTCAGTTCTTTCTGGTTTTCTTTTACGCAAATGTCAGCCTTTTAGCTAGAGGGGTCATACATATCATATTGTTTGAAAGTTTACATATATTAAAGACAGAAAGAAACCAGCTGCCAGTAAAATAAATTGAAATAAAAAATGCACCTTGAGATCCTTATCTGGCGCAGATACAGTAGCCCACTGTAACACATTTAAATAATTATTTTATAAGGTATTTATTTATTTAAATGTGGCTTTCTTTACCCTTCACACAAAAGCGCCTCATTGATGTCCAAATTTCCACAAGGATCAACCCTGACTTTGAAATACAAATGTCTGTCATGTATATATATGTGTTTTAGAACATATCAATAACACAAGCTACTTTGGGGAAAAATAATTTAACAGTTTAAATACAGAAATAGTTTTCAGTAAATATCTGTCTCTCAAATTCTTTATTTTTCAGATTTGGGGCTATTATAGAAATACCAGTGGAATTCACACCTAATACTGAGATCTGATGACCTGATCATTGGCACTGATGATATTCTTCAAAATGCTAATATGTCTGACATTATCGAAAGAAATAAATCTTTTGGATGTAATTACTTCAGTCACCCCACCTAAGTTTAAACAGAAGACATTAATGATTGAATTTTTATATTTAAAGTCTCTGGTCAAAACAGTGAGGAAACACAAAAAAATAAAAGAAACTAATCAGAAAATAATCACACTGGCAGTTCCTTAGGTAATATTTTTTTTGGAGAATTAGCGAAATCTTAACATTTACAGACTCTACATCAGGTTTGGTGATGCACTCACAGCCAAACAAGTGGCCAGAAAAACCCTGTTTATAATCCTATATGGCTACCCTGCAGTATCCAAAAATGTGTATTTAAAAAGAGGTGTGTGCATTTTATTTACCAAACGCTACAATGCAAGATATGTGATCACACACAAAGCAAAAGCTCGAGTCATGACAGATCTATGCTAAAAGTGTGTAATACCTCCTCTTCTCATAGATTTTCCTCTTTTGTTTAAAAATACAGGGGGGAACACTTAGGGGTTACAACATAAAACATAAAAAAACTGAAATGATAAAATTAGTGGTTGGATTTTTCAGGTTTTTATCTCATTTCACAGGGGGCACAACAAACAACATGTATCTTTTTTGAACATGTTCCTTTAGTTTCTGACTTCTCAGAAAGTAGAGAAATTCATCCATTTGTATTTTTCAAAGTATTTACAGCAGTGAACAAATCCCACTTTTTGTCGAACTTGGATGCAGAACTTGTTCAACACTAAGATATTGCATTCAGTTTGTCCCATAAGTCAATATTTGGATCCAAGTAACACTGTTAAGTTGGGTGTGGATGGATGTCACACCCAACCTATCTGTGACAAACTGTTTGCAATGCAGGTTAAATTAAGTACATGTCTCTGTATTTTACACACACAAATACTTCAAATATATAAATCCAGTGATCCTTGTCAACTTCAGTGGTTAGATCCATAAAAACTGTTTAGCATTATTAGTCACCATGCAAATAAGCAAGAAAATAAAAGACTATGTTTGGGACATTAAACATTTTCTTAGTGAGTATTGTGTATAAAGAATTTGATTTCATCAGTTAAGGCAAAAAATGAAAATAAAATAACCACTAAAAACAAATACGACTACAATTGCTGCAACTCTTCCCACTACCAATAAAGCGAACAAGTCCTGGACAGAACATAGAAAAAGGTTTTAGTTGTTTTTCTCTAAATGCTATTTTAATAGACTCCACATTTTTAATTTGAACACAATTTCTTATGCAATTTATATTACATGAAAAACTAATTATATTTACAAAAAGCTTAATCAGTTGAGAAAGATCGTTTACATTATGTAACAAATATGAAACAAGTCATTTACATTCTGATTTAATATGTAACAAATCGAAAAGTGTTGAGAACCTTTAGACTTTTATTTTGAAGTCAAAACAAATCCCTGTCTGAGGTTATTCCAGTTTTCTTTATACCAGCTCTGCAAACACACGTGTTACACCACAGTCTGACAAATCTAAGCACTGGCTGGATCATACCTCCCAGTTTAGTCATTGACAGGATTTCCCAGTAAGGGTAGGCTCCTCTGTGGGGATCAGAGCAAAAGCAAAAGTCCTTAAAAAATCCTCACTGCTCCTAACAAAATCTATGGGTGGAAAATTTGAACAGCATTGCTGGAGCTGTTTCAGTTATCAGATATGAATTTGAACTTTGTTTTCTAGCAGAATCTGAACATAGAAAGCTGTACTTTAGAAACCTGCATGTCTAATTCAGTTTTGATGAATACCTATTCTGTGCCAGTCGGGGCTTTAGGAAGATGCTAAAAACAGCCTCCGTGGAATAGACATATAATTTTCACAGTTCAGCCGGCGCTCAAAGTAAAATCACTATGACAGTACCAAGTTTCAGAAAGCCTTTTATCATCGAATAAGCTATGTTGGAAAGCAAATTCTAAGGGGGAGGTTTAATGGTTTCTTGCCCGAATAACAAAGAAACATCCATAATGCTAAGAATTGTGTTTTAGATATCTGCCTTGCTATAGATAGGTAGAATAATCCACTGGAAGTCAAATAAATGGAAAATGAGACACAAACTGCCATTAAGAATCATCTTTTAAAAAATCTAAAATGTTTATTTCTTTTATCAGGAACAAATGGTTATGTATATCTGGAAAATATATCCAGTTCAGCATTTTTGACTATAAGTGATTGAAACTGTAAATTTATTTAAATGGACCTTTTTACAAACAAATAATATTGTGATTATTAATATATTTCATTTAGAACGATTATAACTAAGAACTGTCACTGTCTCTAAAATAGCAAGTAGAAAATAGTTTTTTGTAATTAAATATAAACGCTGTTTTCTATACAGGTAGATAATATAATCTAATATAAATTGTAATATTCCTCCTTGAAATGAAGGCAAAGCATCTCACAGCTACATATCCCAAACCTGGAGCCTTTAACTAATTACAGCAGCACTTTAGCCAACAGGGGCACTTCTAACCTCTGAACTTTCCCACATTCCTCATGTCCATCGTCACAAACGAGATCCCCAGGAGAAGTCAGGCTGGGTTTGAAAGCACGTGAATGATCCGACCTTAGACTGGTGTGAAGCCTGTCTGTGTTTATAGTCTGAGAAAGAAATGATGGCTCATGGTTGCCAGGTCAGAGCAGGCCACGGATCTGAGCACATTGTTCAAGAGACTGGCCAGACCATCCTGAGGTTTCAAGCTGGGTCTCATGTGGTCAGCAGTCGACTCAAAAAGCTGTCAGTTTGCATCTGGTCCGTGAGGGTAGCAATAATTAAAAGGCTTATAGGCTGGCACCGGGTCAGGACACATGGCTTTGGCTTTTAAAAGTTACAAAAAGAGACAGGTAGGTGAGTTCAGGTAAACACAAAGACCGCCAGCACTCATCAAGTGCATCTAGAAACACTTCATTGAAAGCCCTCAATCCAAAATGGGCTAAATCGATGTTCTCCTTACAATAAAACATAAAATACCCACATATCAAAAAGAGAAAATGGATAGCTTTAAATAAAAAAATCACTGACCTGGAGCAAACCATCTCTTTCTTTCTCTCTCTCTTCCTCTTTCATTAACTCTGGACAGCATTCGAAAATATCAACACACCTCCTGTGCCTTTGATGTGTTTGTCTGTTAGAGCAAAATCAAATTCCTCAAGGAGGGGTGTGTACAGTGTGACCCATTAAGGCAGCAAATAATTGCACTCATAACCTGTCTATTAGTATTTCCCACAGCACTGCGTACATGGTAGGTATGTTTGCTGTAAAGAGAGGAGGCAGGCAGAGGAGATAGAGAAGAGAAAGGACCTTCTCTGTCAGTGTGAACGTCTTTGAAATGACAGAAGAACAAATGACCAAGAACTGTCACCTAAAATGACTTGGAGCTTCAAACATGGCAGAGTGACTTCACACAGCTGAATCCTTTCAGCCTGTCATGATCATTGTTTGGATTTCAGAATACTGCCATTCAGCCGTAGCTTCATATTTCCATACGCGGGGCACTTGCATGTTTTGTTGTTTTTTGTTTGTTTTTTTCATAATGGTTCCCTTCTGCTCCTTCTCTTTTCTATTAAAACCAACATTCGAATTAAGATATTAATTTAAAAAAAGAAAGAGAAATTCCTGTGTGTTTGTCAGACGAAGTTTTTCAAAATAATACTTAAACAACCTAACAATAAAAAGACCATTTTATTTTCTTTTTCTGACTTAAATTACAACAACATTAAGCTGACTATAAGTGCATGATCTGACATGAGGCCTATTAGTCAAAGAGATGCTTTTTATACGTGGTTGGATGCTGTTTCAACCCAACACCCAACATTTGACTCATCCACTCAAATATTAGGTTTACAAAATCACTGTCAGACAAAAATGGTGAATTCATGAAACTGGTAAGCCAGAGTTCCATGAACTTGTAAGTATTTCTGCAGAAAATAGTGTGATATTATTGTTCAAAAAAAGGGAAAGGAAAAATAAATGAACAGATTAAAAAATCGGATTAAACAGACTATATTAAAAAAACATCTTCACAGGACCTGGAGATATTAAATTAAACCTTTATGCCCTTATACAGAGCTAAAGATAAAGTACACAGCAAAATGAATTTCAGCTTTCCCCTTTAATGGTCGTACAAAAGCTGGCAGTGGAGTTTCTCATGTATCCAACAACAGAAAACAAGAAAGCAAACTTTTTTTTTCTTACTTACACTAATAAAAACTAACCTACACCCCCAAACATTTTCCATATTGGGCTAAACATTGACATAAAAAAGAGCAGACCCCACAGTGGTTGCATAAAATATGGCTGAGCACTGAGAAGGATGTTTTTTGTTCAAATCGATGGACCATTCATGTCAAGGCTTGGGGATAAGAGTAAAACTAACACATTTGCTGTTGTTAGCTACAATATTTAATGCAGGTGTTAAACTGGCTATGGAGGCCAACTGGGATTTTAACATTTTTAAAACATTTAGTTGAGCCTCCACAACATTAAGTAATTTGTGAGCATCATAGTAGCAGTTTCTAATTCCCTACGAAAGTTACAAATGCTCTTGGACATTCATCAAATGTTTTCATACAACTCTGTTGTTTTGTAACACATCATTAACTTATGTCATGTCAGCCAAACTGTCACGTTAGTCTAACTATGCTTCTGAATGCTGAGTATTCATTCAACTTAACGTCATTCAACGTCGCTGTAGGGTCCTGTAGAGGGTAGATCCTCGCCGCATCGCAAGAGATGATATTCCCCCTGATGTATATGAAACTATGTGGCCAAATAGACACAAACATCTAGATGTGCATAGATTATTTACAGTACTATGTCTGTTGTTTATTCATTTCCTGTATGTACTGCAATATTGTTTATAGCTGTTCACAGCTCCACTCAAAAAGAGTTCAGTTGTAATAATTTTTTTTTTCTCTCTTGCAAAATTCTGTAAGGAATTAGAATTATAAAGATAATATGCAGTAATAATATAAAAAAAAGACATATTTAGTGTCTTGTACTTTGTCAGCTTGTTGAGCTTTTTTAAGGCATTTTTTTTTACTTTTGAGGTGATCAGATTCTGAGCAGATTTATAGCAAATATGCAGCATCCTGCTGCTCCTTCCCCTCCTGTAGACGGCGTCACAGTTGCGTCTCTAGTCGAGTTTATTGTCCAGATGAACACTGAGGTATTCATATTCTGCCTTGGATCAGGTGAGTGTTTTAACGCTATGCCATAAAGTGCTTCACCAGATGACACCTCGGCCCCAGGCACTTTGCAGGGATCAACAATAGGTTCGCTTAAAATCCATTTGAATGCTCGAGGTGCTCCTTAGGTCGCAAAATATTTTTCAATTGAAATCTTCATTGCACCGATTTTTATGGTGAGGATGATATAGTGGTGGACAGCTGTCTTTCAAGGGGCGGACCTTGTTTCCTTTCCCAGACCTTCAACATGTTCGTAGCTTTGATGCTGCTGGGAAGAAAACCTAATTCATTTTAGAGTCAATACAGTGAATTAATTCACTTTTTTATTTAGCAACCTGGTCCAAGGTTCTTATTGTCTATTGCAGGTTAGCTACCCAGCTGTTTTTACCAGAGCTTTATCCACCTTCTCCATGGTTTCCACTTAGGGCAGCCCCACTCCACTCTCAGGAGCTGCTCAGGAGCTGGTGCAAACAGAGCTGAGTAGAGCCAAAATGTGACATGATCAGACTACTGTTCACTAGCTGCCCTTTAGATAAGGAAGTGTAGGAAAGGTTAAACTGAATAGTACCAAGACAAATGTTGAGAACCATTCAGAATGAAGGAGGACAAACTTGAAAATAAATTTACTATGTACAAGCCAGAAACCATGTCTGAAGCAAAATGAACCCAACAAAAAGCAAAACCAAATCATGCCGATCATGTAAATCTGTGGCACACTTTTGTCTAAAACCTATAAACTGATTTCACTGTGGTCAAGAGTCTGTGGTTTCCTCCTGACTCCAAAAAACTCAATCTATGTTAAAACCTGCTGTGTTTTTGCTTTGTTTTTGTATTTTATATTTTATTTTCAAACAGGTTAGATATGATTTCTCTGATGACTTAAATCATTTTTTTGAATATAGATCCCGCAGCTTATAATATTATGATATTTTTTTTATTATTTTGAATTATTTCAAACGTTCTGGATTTTTTTTTATTTTCAAAGTGTCCTTACATTTATGACCACCAGTAGACCTCTGGAGTGAAAACATTTTATAATAATCTGTACAATGATATGGACACTTCAATAAACTTAATTGAGACACCACTAGGTGGCAACATCTTGTAAACATGGAGTGAACAGGAACAGTTCCTCTGGATGAACCAGGAGGGACAAGTACTGAGGAGAGACCAGTGGAACAAGGTACAACTAGAGAGCAGGTAACAGAGTGAGAGCAGCTAAGTGAGGAACCTGAGGATAGAAACTAAAAATGAACCAATGACTCATAACAAACCATAACACACAGAGACCATGAGCTAGACAAAACCACAACTGAAAATGAGTGTAAGTAAAATACAAAGAAAAGGGGAGACAAGGAAAGTCAGGGGTATGAGTGACATAAAACAGCAGGTAAAAATAAAAAAGAACAAAGAGAACAAGAAAAAAAACAGAACAGAACAAGAAACAGACCAAGCAGAAAAACTAAAAAACCCCTATAAGTAAAGACTCACTCTAAACAGAACCTAAATGCATAAGCATTTAAGGACATACATGAATAAACACAAAGTCCCACATATCATGACACTTCTTCTGTATACACAGAAAGAAAATTATAATCTAAGTGACAAACATGGAGTGGATTATATACAGTAAAGTGGCCTGATGTGGAAATCTCTGAACTGTTTATCAACTACATGGTTCTAATACTTACAGGTGTATATCATTGTTAATGGTTATACTTGCTTGTGTATAAGTGAAATAATGATTAAATAATCAATTCCAAAGTTATGCTTTCCTCTCTAAGACAAACTAAGACCTGATATAGTTTTGCATTAAAGATTGAGCTCCAGAAACATCAAACCCCCAAATGTTGCTGGTTTTCCTTAGATAGAAAACTTTCAACTAATCTGTCTGTGTGATTTGAATGAATTCTCTTTGTAAAGTGCCTTGAGATGACATGTGTTGTGATTTGGCGCTATATAAATAAACTGAATTGAATTGAATTTGAATGTTACCCTTCCGTGCTCTAAAAAAAGTCCAGTTTTTTAAAAAAAAAAATCTTAAAATCTGGAGAGGCCTTTGAGTGAAGACACTGTTGTAGTTCTGAAGAGGATGAGGCAGGTTGTCTGTAATCTTCTGTAAGGCAACAATATGGTGCCTTATTGTTGATCAGTCTCTCCAGTTACCTCTTCACTTGACTTCTAGAGACACAGGTAGGAGGGAGCAGCACATTTTCTGATTTGGTTAAAAAAAATTCATAGAAGCATAATGATCCAATGCAAATGTGGAAAATGAAATATTTAAGGTTTAAGGAGGAAGCTTTAAATCACAAGGGGACAGGATGTTTGACTGTGGACAGAAGAGAAGGTTGATGAGCTTGTTTCTGAACTGAAGCTTTTGAAGAATCTATTCAGTTCATTGGCTCAGTCCAGATGCCCGCCTGCCTGATTCTCCTTCTTGAAGTCTGTGATCTTTCTTCATCTCTAACCACAGGTTAGTATCAGACATGATACAGGAAGAACAGAAACTGTTCTGTAGAAGCTTACCTTGTAGCTTCCTTCTGTATGTCTCAGTTCTTTCTCTTATCTTGACCTTAGGTTGCTTCAGTGTACTCCTCGGTGATTCTCTGCTTCCCTTCCTTGTTTTCTTGCAATTCCTTTTGATATCTGGTGTTCTTGAGTTTATTACTGGGGAAGCATCTCACTGTTCTTTTGGGGACAGGGTTTTCTACACAGAAGTTTATAAAGACAGTCACACTCAGTCATTGCATTTATGTCCCTGCCATGTGGTGGACACAGTGCACCCCAGTCTGTAGCCTCAAAACAACTTTGCAGGGCTTCTTCAGCCTCCGTGGTCCATCTTCTTTCAGTTTGTTTTTTTTTGTGTGCCTGTAGATTAGAAACAACAGAACTGATAACATCACATGAAGTGTCAGAAACAGCAAAGGGCCCAGCCAGCATGCCTAGGTGGGCCCCATGTGGGGAAAAGGAGGGCAGACTATATGGGTCCCATATGGGTTTGTCC
>JAUZNJ010036012.1:0-12021 GCA_034780135.1 Jordanella pulchra
GGATGGATGGATGGATGGATGGATGGATGGATGGATGGATGGATGGATGGATGGATGGATGGATGGATGGAAAAAGCAAATCTGAAAAACAGCAGAGCTTCTCTAAAATCTTTTTTGACTGAGAAGTTTTTCAAATGAACGTGATTTGTAAAAAAATGAAAAATGTATTAAAAATATAAAATCATTTGAAAAATAATTTCCTAGAAAAAAGCAAAGTTATTCTCAAAACCTTTTTTTTTATGTAAAACATTTTTAAATGTTGCCTTTCAGAAATTCTTTTTTTATTTTAATTTACAAAATGTGGTTTTCTTTTTTTTCCCCTAAGTTTCTATTTTTAAACCATTTTCTTTTCATGCAGTAATAATGGAACAAAATATATGCTGTAAAGCTTCGACATCCCTTGCCTTCCTCTCACCACTCATTTACAGCATCAGTGCTCATGGATCACACTCTACACCGATGATACATGCGACACTCGCATTCCCTTCAACCGTGATGACACAAGCATATAAAGACACCTTAGTTTAAATTAAAGATGTGACTGTTAATGCCTGCTCAGCTTCTGAATATTTAGCAGCTCCTTGTCATTCAAATTCAGTACAATTCAAACCAAGCACTCTGTGGATGATGCAGTGTGAGGACACAAATTTAGCTGAGCTACAGCGGTTCATAATGAATCCTCCCCCCCTTGAGGCATGACGGCCAATAAACACAGTGTACATGTAAATGCTAAATGATCAAGTGAGGAGAACTCCTGTCATCATCCATCAAGTTTTGGCATCGTACTGTATTTTGTGTGTGTTTTATAGCAGCGTATCACCAGAGTTTACGCGCCGTTTCATTAATCTTTAGGTGATGGTCTTATCTGCAAGCGGGCTCATTTCCTTTATATGGAGATTAAGGCAAAGTGATTAATCTCTTATCTTATCAGCTGTGGGCGCTCCTACAGGAACCTAACACCATAGTGAAGATGCAGTCATAATCCACAATACCATGCATGCACACGGACACTGACACACACATGTATAGTTGGCCAATTAATGACTCATTTGCCTTGTGAATGTGCTCATTTGCAACAAGGCTATAATTACATCAAGTTGCAATGGATCAGCATAATTGTTAGACTAGTAATTACAAGAAACAGTCTGAGGGGCTGTCAATATCCAAAAAAAAAAGGAAAATACAGATTTCTGTAGCTTTTAAAGGGTTTTCCTTTAATATGGTCGGCCCAAAACCAACCCAGGATTGTATCGGACCCTATGAACAGAGTTTTGAATTTGGAAGCTGCTTTTATTTAAGCCTATTACCCAACAACTGCCACACCATCAATAACAAGTCTTTTAAATCCTTCATTCGACTGCTGTGCACTTAGCACCACACATTAAATGCTTAACTGCTAAGCCATCAATTACATTCACCTAATCAAAGAACGTGGTTTGCTTTACCCTCAAATGATTTGGTTCACATTATTTCTATAGTGAATAGCTGTAAATATTTTAAAACCACTTTCTTTTTGGGAATGTGTGGCATTCACAATTTCAATACAGACTTAACCGGAGGAAGGGGGGGTAAATCATTTTATGTTGCATGAATTAAACATGACTAAAGAACAAACACAGGAACACAAATTCAAGGGACTTAAAAATGCACCTATTAACAAACTATGAATAGTTTCTAGGGCTGCAGAAGAGGGGCTTCAGCAAAAGTCCAGCACTGTGAGGCAATCTGCACCTTTCTGCCCCATTGAAGAATGCTTACGAAGGAACATGGACATTTGTCCTCTATGCCCAAAATTTACCATCATGGTTTTATGGCATTACATTAGTGTGCTGTTTTGTTGTTGTTGTGATGTAAAGGGTGAATTTAAATTCTGTGCTTTTGGTTTAACAATGTAAAGAGGGTCAGTATTCTAAGATTCTTCCTTCAACTTACATCCTTTCGGTTACATAAGTCAACTGAGAAACAGGTTTTTATTTTTAAACCAAAACCAATCAATCAATCAATAAATTGCCATTGGTCCAAGCATTAGCAGAAACTAATCATCCTGAGGTCCAACAAATCAATAAAAACATGTTTAGCTGGAATAGCACTCAGAGCGCACACCTCCGCCAAGCAGCAACATTTTATTACTAACACCTATAGTTAGAACTCACACGTGATCTGGATTATTACTAAATTTTAATAAATAGTTTCTTGGCATGAGGTGCACCTTTGGTAACATTGTCCTTGTCCTTTCATAAGCTTATTAATAAGGCAAAGCGTGTGTCTGCAGCCTCTGGTGTTTGTTCTGCTCTCACCTTCACTCTCTCTGCTTTCTTTTTTGATCAGCAGATCGAAACTTCTGAAAATAATTCTGTATCTGGATTAGGATGTGGATCATGATTTTCCCTTGGACTCAGATGCACCTTTGATAGAAATGTCATTAAAATCCCTTCATAACTTTTCAAGTTATCCTGTACACAGACGGACACACAAACACACACACAGAGGCAAAGGTAATAAAACATCTTGTCAAACAGAACTATGATTTTTAATGTATTAGTTATGTAAACAGGTAGTGTAGAAGTAATAGCAGAGGCTTGACTTGTATTAATATGTCTGTTAAAGATGGGCAACAAATGTGAGAGCAGGCTGGAAGGTTTATGTAAAATCTAAATTTTATGTATAAATAGAAGAAATCTGCATTGACGGTCATCCATGAAAGAGCATAGAATTAACATTCAATTGCTAATCTTACCACTTTGTTTCTGAACAACCTGAAATTTGTTCAGATTTATTTGTATAGCACAAGACCAGACAGCATTACAATTTTCAACGTGACATAAAACTATACACTGCATTACAGGTGAGTGTTACTTCGAACTATTGGACTATTTCTAATCGTTTTAGGGACAATATTGTGTATATGTGTGGACCTCAAGCAGTTTGGCCTTCTTCACTTCCACACTGGAGTTTGTCTGATAAAACATTTAGAGCCCAGAATCCTACAGTTAGTTTTAGACACTTTGAGTTTTATCCTCCTCTCTGTTACCCACTCTGACACAAACAATAGCTCTTGTTATGGCAACCGATCTATGTGTTCTCAACTATCTAAAGTTGCATAGATAAATAATTAGGATATATAGTTGCATCATATGTATAAACAATAATGGATGCTTTACTTACTACATATGAAATATCATTTACAAATATACATTAAAGCAGAGAACGTAGAAAGCTTGGATTCACCATGGAAGAGTTACAACATCTGAAAAGAAACCAGTGAACATAAAACATTGTTTTTTACTGCATAAATAACTACACATAAATTTAATTGCTTAATTTCCAAATCTTTTGGCTGTTAATTTAATAAGTAGTAAATTATAATTAACAACATCAAAGGCTGGGCTGAAATCCAGAAACTCTGTTATGTGGCTGTTATGTGTTTCCTTTGGAGGATATACATTTCTCAGCTCTTAGAAGCTCCCAAAGCCTTTTGGCTTTGATTTAAATGAATAAAAATCTATGAAAATTCAGACATTGTTTTTCAACAATTCTTTAGTTGAATGATTATAAAAAATAAACTGATTAAAGAGGTCTAGAGAAATATAACGGTACCCTTAGCTTAATATTTTGTTGCACAAACTTTAGAGTCAATCACTGCAATCAAACGATTCCTGTAACGGTCAATGAACATCTTTCCTTTCAGCAGGTGTTTTGGCCCAATCCTCTTGAGCAAACTGCTCCAGTTGTCTTAAGTTTATAAGGTGGCTTTTCCAGAGGGCATATTTCAACTCCCTTCAAAGATCCTTAACGGACCGTTCTTGGGTATTTTTAGTTGTGTGTTTTGGGTCATTATACAATTGGCCTGCTACTGAAACCAAGGTTTCTGCCACTGGGGAGCATATTTAGAATCCTTTGATCGTCTTGAGATTTCATTTTATCCAGCAGAGATTCAGACACCCTGTGTCAGATGAAGCAAAGAGCCTCCTCCGTGTTTCACAGTGGAGAAGGTGCTTGTTTCTTGATATGCTTTATTTTTCTGTCTGTGAACATAAAGTTGATGTGCCTTGGTAAAATGGTCCATTTTTATCTCATCTGTCCATAGGACATTCTCTCATGAGCTTTGTGGCTTGTCAAAATGTAGTTTGGGAAATTCCAATCAGGCTTTTTTAATTGTTTCCATCAATGATGTCCTCCTTGCTTCCCCCATTTAAATCCACTTTGGCTCAAACAACGACGGTTGGTGCCATCTGAAACTGATGTATCTGGAGTTTGAAGTTCACCTCTAATCTCTTTAGAAGTTTTTCTAGGTTCTTTTGTTACCATTTGTATTATCTGTCTCTTTGATTTGTTGTCAATTTTCCTCACATCCCGGGAGGTTGGCTACAGTCCTATGGATCTTATATTTCTGAATAATGTGTGCAGCTGTAATAACAGGAACATCAAGCAGCCCAGAGGCGATTTATAGCCTTAATCTTTAATATGCTTGTCTATATTTTTTTCCAAACCTCTTGAGACAACTCTTTCCTTGGTTTTCTCTGGTCCATGTTAAGTGTGGTAACCACCATGTCACTAAACAGCACAGAAACTACCCTATAGCCCAATAAATAGGCCTACTGACCAATTACAAAACTGCAGACACTTGTGGTTCTAATTAGTGGACGCATCTTGATTTAATATGTCCCTTTGGTCCAATTATTTTTCATTTAAGTTTTCAAATCAGCTTGATAGCAAGAGATAGTGATATCTGTCAGTAGCTGAATTAGATTAATAGCAGTAAGGAAGCCTTGTATTAATAGTGAATCTTTGACAAAGACAGGAATTCAAAGATGGGCAAAAATTAAAGAACACCAGTGAGTGAGTGGATGCCAACAGCTAAGAATAGCCCAGCTAAGCTACAGGTTGACAGGAAATATTACACATCATTAAAACTGCTGGAACATCTTAACCTGGTTATGGTCACGTACAGGAGGGGGATTGCAATGGTTTCCGACTCTCTTCTATTTAGCAAGACATTAAGATATTCTACCAACATGACACCTATGTTTTTTTTTTTGATGACTGCTGATTTTTACACTGTCTATATCTCTTTTTAATGTATGTTTCTGAAGAAAACCCTTCACTTAAGAAAACATAGTTTTTGCTGAAACAGGTTTTATAAGTCAAAGACTTGTGCTGCATTTTAAGCAAAACATCAGCTCCTAGCTAAAGGGCCAAACGCATGTATGCACGCACCAATACATGCACACACACTACCCTGTCACAAACCTTTTTAGAGCTCTAATCTGAAATGAGAACATGCCCTGGGTCACACCGGGGGAATGGAAGTCAAAATGCAAAAAGAGAAAAAAAGAAAAAGGGGGGAAAAAGATGGAAAGGGGAATGAAACGAAAGAGAAAAGCCAAAGGGGAGAACACAGAGTGATAAAAGGCTGAAGCAGCAGAGGGGAATGGGAGGGGGTTGCAGCCGGAGAAAAGCCGACAGGAGCCGTGGATCACCCTGGGGGGTCAGAGGTGTGAAAGAGTTGTGGTTTGGTGTAGCACCTCACCCTCCCAACCAAAGCAACCCCTCCCGTACCCGCTGCCCATCCCTCCAGCAGCCATTTAACATGGAAATTGATTTAAACAAAGGGTGAGATATCCACAGTGGGACCTGAGGACAGGTGCTTCCAGTCAGCAGAGGAGAAGCTAATGAGAGGTGAGCGAACTGAGCAGAGCTAACAAGAACAGTGGAGGGAACAATGCGATGGGGCAGCAGGATTTTAGGACAGAAGTAAGGCTGCAAATGGAGGAATAAATAAATAGTTGGCGATAAAATGAGACTGTGAGTCTGTGTAGGTGTGATGCCACAGCCTGTGGGTCACTCAGACAAGAGTTTTCCTCTAATTTCTGACAAGATGTTGCATCAAGAGACACTCAGTCCTTACATTAAGAATATATATCCTGCATATAATGGTTCATGTCCAAATGCAGTTTATATCACTACCAGACTTTATTATCATCTGTTTCAATCCGTGGATCCAAGTGGCCAATGGTTCACAGTACCATCACTCACCCTACAGCTTACTGCGACTTTTTCTAACCCCTTGGCATATACTGGGATTTGTAGCTACATCTCCCCATCGTCATCTCCACAGCTTATTTATCAATGTTAAAAAGGCATTAAAAGAAACCCCTTGCTTTGGCGCCAAAATGCAAGGGGTAAATTCATGTAACTGCAAGAGTTTTATATCAGTGAGGAAGAACAAAGAAAAAAAAAGATCGTGCTGTAATTTTTTTCATGGCTCCAAATAGACATAAGCAACTGAAACAGAGTCATATTAAAACAACAGAACTCTGGAAAGTCCTTCAAACATGGAAATGGAGGTCTAACTCCAAGCTATTATTAGTACATCCAACTAAAAACCTGAAGCTGCAAAAACTCCTGTGATATGTTTTCAAATAACATGTTAAGATCAGGGGCAGTGCTAGCCATCTGATGAGTGAGTACAAAACTGCGTGGTGCCCCGAACCTGGAAATGAACAGTAATACACTAACAATCAGTTGGTTTCTCTTTATTTCCAAATATCGTTTCTCAAAATTAAGGGTCTGAAAACAGCTGCATTAAAATAGGCCAACTAATTTTGCAGCAAAAATGGATAACTGTGTTTTACCTATCATGGAGGGAAATTAATAAAAACAACACATTTTAAAAGGGGTTCAGTTGGGTAAACAAAGTATAATGAATAAAATTGATCAGTTTGGAGTATGATGCAGAACTAGCACTCATCCTACAAGTGCTGTTAGAATAAAGCCCTCTTAGCACAGGATAAACCTTATCTGGGGACCCCATGTGATGAGTAAAGGACCCCCTTTGTCTGCTTTTTATGTGATACATTTAGATGCAATAACCGAAGCCTGATATCTGGCCAAAATATGCGGACATCTCCAAGAGATCATATTCATTTTAACAAATAATTTAAAAACTCCTCATTATGATAAACTTCTATAATTAGTATTTGTATGACATTAAGGTGAGTATTGGCACATTTTGTCCACTTAAAGCCCTGTTTAAGTCAATAAGAATTTTATCATATTTTAGTCCATGTTGGTAACCATCTGTCTCCTGCCAGTGTTCCTCTGTAACTCTCCTTTCTGGAATGATGTTTAAAAGGCTGTTATGAGAGAAAATAATGAATCAAAAAAGTAAGGAGGAACATAACAAACTCTGGAAAAGTGTGGTGGTTGTACACAGTACATCGAATAATTACTAAATAAAAATTACTAAAAGAAAGCCGTATGAACTCCTGTTTGTCACAGACCATGTGAGGGAAGCAATAGACACATGCAACACATTGTTCTAATTTTTATTAATTGAAAAAGGCGAAAACCTTGTATAATTGTCCTTTTTAACATTTTGTATTTCATGCATTGATGTTTATCTGTTTTAAAACTAAGGAGCTTATTTTAGGTTTTATATTAAAAGTGCCTATTCGCATTATATGACTATACAAAAAAGATCAATAAATATTTAATCATGATGAAATCAGGACATATATATCAAGCGCCTCTCCTGAAAGTGTTTTGATCTTTTTTAAGTCTAAATAGAATTCAAGCACTGGCCACGGTTAGCAGACGTGGCACCTTCTGCTGGCAGGTCACCCTGTAAAGAGCAACTGATATTAAAAAAATTAACCAATACTTATTCCTCTCCAGAGGTTCCTTTCAGAACATGAGTAAAAAAGAAAATTACTCTTCCTGACAAATGCAAACAGGGACAAAACATCAAGGTAGAAACAAATTTAATATTTGTTTGCATTTTTTACGCTGAATCTTGCCTTTTTTTTATTATTTCCACATTTCACTTGGAGGTGCTAACTGGCTTAGCCACAATAGGTTACTTCCTTGTTTATCTCCTGAGCTCAAGCAAAATATCGCATCTACATTGTTGTCATAAATATACAAAAAGGACTTTATTTACTAACAAACCGAGGGAAAAACAAGGATAAAACACAAAAAAACAATTAGTTCACCAGCAGGATGCGATAATCTTTTAGAAAAACTGTGTGCATTCAGAGTGAGGTACTTTCTGTGTGACTAAAAAACATGTCAAATAACAATAATTATATACAGTTAAATATTAATCAAATACATGACAGTTTGTTGTTCTACCATCACAAAACAACCAAGAGCTATAAATACTTACATTTATGTGTAGATGAATAAATACATATTTAATTTCACCTTTAAAAAAACTCACTTATGAATATTTCTGGTTTTAAAGCATTAAAGAGAGAAGAAAATGCAACTTCAGCAGCCAGTAAATAACAAGCTTCAAATTAACCAGTCATGAAATGTCCCTCTCACATTATATACTCTCTAAGAGGCCAGTGGGAGTGGAAGTTAAAGTAGTTCATCTATTTACTCTTAATCATTGTGACTAAATTAGAATCAGTTAAAAGGAAAAAAAAACAAGCTACTAAATAGATTTAATTTGCCTCCTTAGTTTGTAGAAGGGTCTAAATTTGCTGTGAGAAGAGAGCCGTTTAAAGAAGGTAAAAGCTGAGGTGAATACAGATAAAAACTATGCTAAACATCCGAAGCATCCTAAACTCTTTTCCTCTTTTTTTCGCACCAAAGTATTTACACACACAGCACAGCCAGAGCTGACAGAAGAGTCAGTGCTGTCAGTGTTTTTTGACAGCCGAGATGCTGCAGGGGCTCGAGGACGAGTGAAAACCTTTCCTTGTTTCCCCCTCCACTCTGCACCTGAACTGCCTGTACATTAAAGAGCAGGTGGACCTCAGGAAAGAGTGCGTTATATTGATTCCTGCTTTCCACAGAAGGACGTGAGAATCCGACATGCCAAACTCGCCCCCCCTGTACGTGCGTGAAAGATGTGTTTTTGAATATCAACAGGATTAGTGAAAGGTCTGGCTGTCAGGAGCGCTCAGGCTGGAACCTGCACTAAAGACGGCCATGTTGCTCTTTAGAAGTAATCTCACATTTTGATAAATGTTACTTAGGAAAACACGACAGGTATGGCATTTTGGGGTTAGATTTCCTCATGAACAGAAAGCCTCTCCTCATTCTCTCTGCATCTTTGAGCAGAACCTGAAACGTTCTCACATTCAGACCATTCTTTGGCTGCATCCTTAACTTGTAACTCACCCAAGATGGTCACAGACATACATATCCAGTCTTCCACTCCAGCGTCTTGTACATACTCCATGGCAACCATTTCAAAAGTAAAATTCATCCACTTTATATAGCTGGCCTAGTTTGTGTACCGCAGCCCCCGCTGAGCACTGCCATCCAGGATGATGACTGGGCCCTTTGCTAACTACATAGCAGAGAATGTGGCAGTGGGGGGGATGCAAATGCCAACATTTAGTCTTAAAAGTTATGTGTTCTACTTTACCAGACATTCAAGAGACTCACATTGAAATTCAATGCATCTTTTTTTAGCTCTAGAGTGCAGGCGCTGCAGACAACTACATCAGAGGATGTGGAACAAAGAAGGAGCTAATTTACAGTAGAGAAGTGGGATAAACGTGACTGAAACAATGCTTCCTTCATATGAAAGCAGTCATATATAAACCAGCCGGCCTTTGGTACAGAACAAAATACCAGTTTCTTCCTGTATGGGTTTGCTCTTTTCTTTAAGGTGAGCTTTTGGTAGCGACACTTTTATTGTTACATTTGAATGTAAATTAGCCAGAAACCCTGGCGACCTTAGCTGTGACTAACTGTTAAGGCTTTGCTGTGAAGGAAGTGTGTAAAAAATTCAAATCCGGACTCTGACTTGGCTGTTATAAAACCTTCTGTTTTATTTCAGCCAATCACACGCGGACCTGCTGGTGAGCTTTAGATCCTGGTACTGCCTCAGTAGCCAGCTGCCTCAGACCTTATGGTTACAAACTGCTGTTAAAACATCAAGACTTAGGATGCTAATGATGTGAACATTATTGTTGGAAGCAAATAAAAACCATTTTAATAAAAAAAAAAAAAATTCACTTCATAGATTTTCTGTTAGAGAGCTAAATTCATGTTATTATTACTTATCATTTATTTATCAAAAACTGTGTTAAAGCCTGAGACGCTCCACCTCCATCCGCTCCTTCGTACTCAAATCTGTTATTTCTTTCAGTCCCTTTACAGTGGCCAGATTTCTTAAATAAAATCTGATACATTTCCAGCTCAGAGTTAAAAAAGAATTAAATATATTAATCAAAAATTGTTTCACTTATTTTTACATATTTAGTCATATTTAAACAGTAAAAATCAAGTTTAATAGCGGAAAAACATCTTCCGTCTCTATTGTTACCATTTCAACGAATAAGTAAGAATAGTGGTAATTCAGTACTTTTTCTTTCTACCTCTCTGCCCTTTTCTCATTCACTCTCCTATTACTTTCTATTTTCCTCCACTATTTTTCTCTTCTTTCTCTCTAACTCTTGCAGTTTGTATCAACTGAACAAACAAATTTAGGTGCAATTTTTAATTGAATTTGTTGTTTAATGGAAAAACGGAAATGTGGAACTCTGGATTTTCACAGTTAGCGAAATACTGGCATAGTTTTGCCCACATTTGTAATGTGACTCCTTTTTTTTTCCAAACTTTTGTTTGCAAACTGACCAACACACATGACCCTTAAAGTCTCTATTCATAAATCAATGTTACATTGTTAAACTGAAAATACAAACTGAAAGACCCCAGGTAATTACATAACATCTGTTTCCATCTATTGGAGCTAAGTTTTAAGGTAATGCATGATGTCGTCATACGTTGACATTATGCTTGACTGTAATAAAAAAGAAGGAAAGTTAGCAAGCCAGCGCGTACCCAAGATCAGAGGTGGACAGAGGTTTTAATTAATGTGTTGCATACTGGCAAGTTGTTCTTACTGTCAGCTATTTGTATATTGACTATGTCAGAAGTTATCCAAAAAAATTGGTTTCTATTTCCTCTTTATAGCATTTACTGGTGTTTTGAGAAAGCCAAAGGCCATTTCAAGTGAGAGTAAAAATTTGTTGAGTTGATTTGAATTTAACTGTTTTCATTCAATTCCTCTAATGCAGAGGCGTCAAACTGGTTCCAGAAAGGTCTGTCTTCCTGCTGGCTTTCTTTCCAAACCAAGTAGTAGCACACCAGACTCTAGTCATCCCATCAAGTCATCAGGTGAAGACTGAACTCACTTGATGAGACGAATGGAGTCTGGTGCTTTACTGCTTAGTTGGAAAGAAAGCCAGCAGCCACACGGCCCTTTCTCTTTCTGAAACCTGTTTGACACCCCTGCTCTAATGCGATACTTCAAAATGTCCAATAGTGTTGATGGAAACGCATCCATTTCCATCTGCTGCAGCTACCCCTGTGCTCTAGCCTTGTCAGAGCTTTATTTGGTTTGTTGAATTACAATAAAAGCCTGTTTAAATGCTTTTGGAATCTAAAACAGAGGTTTTAAAAAGTAGTCAAGTTCTATACTTAAGTAAAACTAATGATACCTGCTTTTAAAAAAACAACTCTGGTTAAAGTAAAAGTGCAAATTGAACTCATTTACTTAAGTAAAAGTAAAACTGCACATGTTTGACATGACAAAGTAAACTTTAACAAACTAGTCTTGAAAAACTCTTTGCTTAGTACAAATTTTGCTGAAGCTGTAGACAAAGTTTTCTTTAGCTGAATAAAAATAAAATACTTTTTTTATGCAATCAGACTGCATGATATAAATGAATTGTCTCTGTAAAGTACCTTGAGATGACTTGTGTTGTGAATTGGCACCAAATAAATAAACTGAACTGAATTGAAAACTAAGGTAATAGTGGTGAAGCAGACTGAAGTTGTTTTTATCATCGTCTCCCTTTTATCTCCTGTTTCTTTCATCTTTTCTCCTTTTTTGCTGTTCTATCTCTCCTGTTCTACTTTCATTGCGATGTCCATATAATCTTTAAATCACCTTGTACAATTATAATAAATCAGTTTGTATGCATAAAACAAGCGGAACACTACGGCGATAGCCCTACTGCTCCACTTGTGAAAGAAAAATCTGTTGGGCTCTGT
>JAUZNJ010036013.1:0-12021 GCA_034780135.1 Jordanella pulchra
CCCGACTCTCCAGTAAATAAACTGTTAAACTTTTCCATCGGTTGTCTGGTTCTATTTTGGGTCCGCAACTTCATCACTCCGTTACATGTACATCTGTTAACAAAACACTGTAAACTATTCCCTCTGTTGTTTTTGTGATTCTTAGTATATTTGTAAATAAAAATAAATGTGTCTACAACTACTTTCATGGTTCAGAAAATGCATAAGGTGTAATCTATCAGACAAAGAAATGAAAGGCAGATGTCAGCTTTCCACTGTTTTTTTTTAACAAATAATTTTTTTTCTTGTACACACAAATGAATTATTTTTTGTCAGAAATATTTTATAAAGTTAAAATATTCCAACAACAAAAGCTTCTCACAAACATCTCAAAGGTTATATCTGGACACCGTCCCACCACAGCTGCCGTCAGGGATAAATCCCGTCACGTCCACGTCATGAAACGGTTGTTGTGGAGGTGGTGAGGCAGAGGCTGGAACAAGGATGTGGTGAATAATGAGGGTTTTAATGATGAAAATGTCCAGAAATACAGCAAACTGTAAGTTCCTCAGACCAGGCAGCACGGCTAAACAGAATCCAGGGTTTAACACCGGTTAAACCGCTGGACATACGCGAGGCAGCGAGCACAGAACAAAACTTCTGACAAGCTCTGACAAACACTGACTAACTCAGACGATCACAGACGATACCAGACGAGGACCCGACAAAGAGCAAGAGACACAGGAGGGTTTAAATGCACAGGGAGGTAATCAGGGAAACCAGACACACCTGGGGGTAATCAGTGGAGGACAGGACGACACAGAAAGCACAGATGCAGCAGGAAGCTTCAAAAATAACACAAAAAACCACGGATCATAACAGTCCACATGATTTTTGTGCCTAAAGTAATTAAATAAATCATATTAACACATTTTTATTTATCGATTGCTTTAGCATCTTATCAAGGTCAGATCAACCTTAGTTTCTGCTCGTACCATTCATCGTACACGTAGCTGCCTCCTGGTTTAACAGCATCGTTGTTTACTTTGCTGCGTGTCCTGCAGAGGATTGATGCATAAAGACACAGAGCTGCAAACAGAAGTACCAAACACAGAGCCACAAAGTCCACCATCAGGCTACTATGTGCTCCTGTAAATCTGAGGTGCTTCTGTGTTGTTCCTGTTCTTCTTCACTGGGGGATTGATATGGATATTTCTGCTTCCCACCACCTAACTTTACTTCCGTGTTCTGTACCACCCACTGATGATAAGGGAGCACTCGGTTCTACAACTGGTCGAAACAGGAGTCAGCTTGGAACCAAGCACCGAGGTTCTAATACACGGGCTCCAACCCACTCAGAACCAGTTCTTGCCCTTTTCCAAAAGAGGCAAGAGAGACTCAGTCCTGCGGGTGGAGAAGGAGTGCATCTGGAACATAGGATTCCCAGACCTCTGCATTTGTGGTTCAGGTGACACATGAGTGGCTTTTCTCTCACCTTCACAGGCCTTTGTTGGACCTACCACTCAACAGGCTTTAGGGTCGAAGGCATCTCTGAAAGGTTAAAGAGCTGTCAAACTATAGTTTGAGCTGAGACGTTCAAAGTCAGCCTTGGAGATTGAACGATTTTCAAGTGTCGCCTTTTTTGCTTTATTCTTACATGAGTGGCCGACTTTATTTTGCTCGCCATTACTAAGAGATCCTCTGAGATATGTAACAAAATCTTGACCCGTTCATCATAATGTCATATAACACTGGAATTTTCTAATAAAATTGTACATTTTTTTGCACAACAAAGAACTGCTAGTGACATTATTTCTGTTTAAAACTGAAAGAAAATATTTATAAATGTAGTCTTTGCATTAGCTTTAAATGCATTTTGAGTTTTCAGTAATTTGAAGATGTAGAATTTTAGTCACATTCTTGATATTTGTAAACTGCTGAACATTGCCTCAAGTTTTTAGCAAAAATATGACTTTTTACAAAACATTGCAAAATATTTCTTTAGTAAATTCAAAGACATTTGACACAGCTTTAACTTCTAAAAAGGGAAAATAAGCCATGAACAGATGTGGAAAGCATAAAAGAAAATAGTACTGGCTCTAGGCTCTGACTATTTATAGTTTAAAGTATAGATAGAACCAAACCTAGTTAGTATTTTTTAACACACCGTTGTGTCATTTAAATGTGGGTTTCATTATATTTGCACAAAACAATTCCAAAGTTTAATTTCCTCTTGTAGAGCGGCTGGGAAGCTGTTAAAACATTGAAAGAGGAGCAGAGTAAGGTCTAATTAAAATCACCAGTTATCACAAATGCAGTGGGGTGTTGTGTTTGCAGCTCATAATATCACACACATTGATTACCGCAGCAGAAGTGGAACATAAACAATTGCCAAAATAACTGATGAATTCTCTGGTTAAAAGACATTGATAAAAAGTTAACTGCCAACAACTTAATAGCTGGACTGTGAAGTCAAAACTTCATATTAATGAGTTTTGAATGACATCATCTGTTGTTTACAACCACTGCTTACTCACCTTCTTAGGTTTTGCCACTCTTCTGTAGCCTGCCTTTTGGTATGATCAGGAAGCCTGAAGGAGATGCACTGAGGTGAGGGAATGCATTGATGATATACTGACTGGGTCCTTCTTAAGGCTTAGAGTTCATACAACTTGTTTGGTTGAGGTTTCACATTACCCATAATAATTGACAGAAGAGATGTTTGAATTTGCTCCTTCTCTCCCTTTTCATTATGTTGCACACTCGAACAAAAACAATGTCGAGACATGTGTTCACTTCCTGACAATAAAGAGAACAATCATAAATCTGACATGTGTTACACCATGGCTGCTATGTTCTACTGATCTTACGTTCTCCAACACAGAAACTTAACCGTCTCGACAGATAATTGTAACTCAATTATTATTACAACAACGTACATTTTATCTTATGAGACCCTACATGTTACAAACACACAATGCCTTTTGGTGACTTTTTCAACTACTTCGGCTTACCTTAAAAAACAGAGAACATTCCAACGTGCTTTACACTTTGGCTGCTATGTTCCACTGAGCTGACGTTCTCCAACACAAAAACTTAGGACCCCAAGCCTGCCTTAAGAGCCGGTTTAAACTGATCCATTTCTAAACTCCTATCATACTCAGCCAGCATGGTTACCAACCTTCATATGAATGTTGAGCTTAACATGGACAACGAAACAGTGCTTTTTTGATAACAACACAAAATACAGAAAATATTAATAGGAAAGGGAATAGAATTATATTTTAATGGGGGGGGGGGTCCTTGATCTAAAGTCCCAAGCAACTGGTTCCCCACAACTATTTTAGATGTTCAGCAGACATCTCCTCAATACCACACACCTTATTTTTCTTTAGAGCCATTGCTTCATAATTTCTTGAACAGAAACTCTCACATCTCTATTATTACCCATACTGCCCACCATAAATGAATCTTTAAGTCTGGGGAATAGTTCATAGTAGTGATTCTGCCACATCTGAATAACCTCCTTTTGACCAGTTTTGCTCGTACAAAATATTTTATTATCAACATTATCCACCCCGGTAGGGGTGGTAAATATGTTATATACTCAAATTTTATTTGGACTGTCATATATTGTTTGTCAACACACAAACTACTGGCTGCATGTTAGGACAATAACTGAAAGTGTGAATCAAGCTCAAGTCATGGTCATACAGATAATTCTGCACATATATAGAATAAAGCCACCACATCTTCCATTTAAACATAAGTCAAGTCAAACATATTTCAGTTTAATACTGTTGACTACAAACAGGTGAAACTCAACTAAAACTAAGCTACTATGAACAAAAAAGAAGAAAAACATGGTTGAAAACCATAATCAATGAAATAATATAATAGTTTAGCATGGATTTTATGTTTGACAAGCAAAGTTTAACTTGACGAATTTGGAATGTGATCAGATAAGCTTTTTGCTAATTTAGAGTAAATGGAATGTTTTCATACCAATTCACAATGCAAATCCATGGGGTGAATTAAACATTGATGGCCAAATAATGTTTTATTAAAATGTTTGCTTAATCAGACATCAATAACCTTTAGTTAATTGAGTCTTAATTTTCTTTGAATGAGTTAGCAGTTAGCAGAAATTAGGATTCTATTCAATTACCTTTGGTCATAATTTGGCAATCAAAATGTAATGAGCATTTGAGAAAACACATATAACATTGACGTTATATCAGTCTTTAACCCTTAGTGAAATAAAATTTGTTATAACTTTATAACAGGTCAAAACATGTCATTGTAGCACGGTTCAACATACGGTCCATCTTGTTAGTTTTGTCTTTACTCAACAGTAAAGACACAATAACTGATCAAAATCATCAAAACCTTTGTTTTAGTTAGAATCTCTGTGCCAAACCTGTTACCTCTGTCCAAGCATTTCAAGGTTTCAATCCAACGGTTTGCATTTAGCATGGCATGATCATGGCAGAGGGGGGGCTCTCTATGTTCAGTGCACCCCACATCAAGGGAAGCTCTCTTCCTCAAGTCTGTTCACTCACCAAACCACCAGGATTTCTGGAACTAAAAGAGATGTATCAAACCGCCTGTTTTGCAGCAGTTAAATTCTGAAATGTCACCCACCAGGACTTTGCTTCAGGTCTGTGAGGTGGAGGTCCATGTTGGTCCCTTCAATGTGACTCTCTCTCTCACGGAAGAGAATCACCAAAGAAGCAGAACTGTGTGCTTCTTGGCCTTTTGTGGTCTTTTGTGCCTGCAGTAGAGCCCACCTCTGTAGGAGGTGTCCTGTAAAGTCAGATGGGGGGAGGGCTGCAGAAAAGGGGCTTCAGCAAATGTCCAGCAACCCAGGAGGCACTCTGCACCCTCCATTCAAGCGTAATTGCTGAAGATAAAACATGGACATTTGTCTTCTATGTCCAGAATTTTCCATCATGGTTTTATGGCACTACATATCCTCCTTTTTGATCTGGAAATAGAGATGCAGTTCTCAGGTTTCGGATCAACCACTCAGTCCATAAACCATGAGATGTGGAACAGTTATCAGTCAGGGCCTTGTGGGCAGGAAGGAAGTTCATTTAGAGTTCATCTTTTCTCCAGTAGTTTTCTCTGGAGATCTGAGGTAGGTCTGGCAGGAGCTGACCCTATCATAAAACATTTTCTCCAGAAGTTTTCTTGTCTGTTTGAGGCCCAATGACGGGAAGAATAAAAATTATTCTGACCCTAATACATAATTGTACATTGCAAAAAAAAACCTTTCATAACACCTTCATAATACTGTTGTTCAACTTTCCTAATTTTTTAAGTTTTAAATAAGAGAGGGATAGAATAAAACAGATTAAAGTATGTTAGAAATTATTACACGATCATACTCCTGAGTATGATCGTGTAATAATCTGGACTTCTTTGTTTTAGGATTTAAGACTCTAAGCTTGTTTTTTTAAATGTTTATGATTTGAGGTGTATTTCACAAACAAGCTGAGCATATCTGCGAATCTCCTGCATGGAGAGGTTCTCTGTCCTGCAATGCATTGCTACATCATATCGTACACTTTCATGCGGATTTTGTATGAACAACGCCTTAAATCTGGGATCTTCTTCATCAAGATCTGGAGAACTGCAGCCCTTAAAGTAAACCTTTCTCAAGCATAAGTAATACTCTCTGGGTGCTTCATGTTCTTCTTGGAGAACTAAAAATGCTTTGAGTGTGGCTAAGGCCTGATCTTTGTAAAGAGAATATTAACTTGTCAAGGTTTGACAAAGAACTAAATAGTTTTCTCTAATTTCTGGATGAAGGGACTTTATGAAAACACAAACGCTTCTAACGGTTGTTTTCCAAATAAGTTTACATTTTTCACGAGAAGAAGGAAATGGCAAGTCTTTTAGACAGTGCTCTACTTCTTGCAGATAATCAGTTGTATCCAAGTGTTGATTCTCTGGATCAAAAGTCTCTGTGTCTTTAGCTACAGATTCAATCTGCTGAATTCTATTCTCACTTGCAGGAACTGGCCCGTGAGGACGTTTATATTGCTCAGAAAATGTTGGGGAATTTTGAAGCAACATTTGATGAGGCAAAAGATATTCAGATATCCCTGTTTGAATTTGAGTTTTCCAAGCAGTGGGCTCCGACATTTGGTGCTGGGTCAAATTGGTGAGAGCCTGTTGAGAGCCTCCTGACTGCTGTACAGTATACAGGTGCTACTGAGCCCAAAAAAACACCATCAACTCTTCACCAATGCGAGTTAGGTGTCTTGCCAAAGGACAAAACTGAGCTGATAGAACATATTTAAGTTAGACTTAAGAAGTATTAAATTAACTCGCTATTTTCAACACACACATTAGAAAAGTAACACATTTGATTTTGCTGTTTGGAGAAAAACTGTTGGGAGCTGGAGTCTTTTGCTCTCTTGGGGGGGGGGGTTCTCCCTTGTCCACCAGGGGTAGCCTTGGAGGAAACTTCAAGAGGAGGGTGGTTCCCGCACACCTGTGCGTTGTCTCCTGATCAACACCTGCATAAGAGGACCAGGGAGCCAGCTCGCCGGCGCTGGAGTGTCAAACCAGTATTGGTACCCTGAGCCCCTCTAAGTGTCTATTCACGAGATACCTCTTCGAGCTGAATACTTTAGTTAAGATTTCTTTCTCCTCTTCCTTCATAGAAGATCACCAGTGGAGCCTGATCCGCGGTTGACGTACGGTCCGGTAACCTGCTCGCCCTCTGACGATCTCCTTCTTCGGGACCGATCATTCCCCAGCCAGCCCATCCTGGACCGTCCTCCTCTCCTGCACAGAACCAGCTTCCAGCCCCCAACCACCTCCTTCATCGGCTCGCTGACTCACTGGAGAATCAGAGATTTCCTAAGACCACAACCACATCATTGTACTTCAGCTTCAAATAAATATACTAACCTGACTTCTGCTTTCTTCTGTTGTGTTCTGCATGTGGGTCAGACGTTTGCCCTCCAACATGACAAAAACACTGTACGTACACTTCTGCTGCAAAGATAGCCAAACTGCATAAACAGTTTGAAAAACCATTTATATTTACAATCAAACAAAATCCTATCTTTTGTCATGTTGGATGAGTATTGGATGTCACTAGTTTTATATAGGTTCTAAAGCCGTATGGTGACAACTGCATAAGGATTACCTTACACCTTTTTGTGAGATTTTATTTTGGGTTGGAAATTAAAGTATGGTTTATGGATCAAAAGGTCTTTTTAAACTTATTCTGTTTGTAATGTATAACTTATACATTATTATAAAGGATGAAAAAAATATTGGCACAAAAGAAGATACCAAAATGTGTCATTTCAAAATTGCATTTTAATACAAAAGTCCTCCTATGTACTCTGGTCTGGATTTTTTTAACAGAAAAAATAAAAATAGCTCATTAACTTTTTGTACGAGATTGTGAGTCCTATACAAAAAAGAATCTTACACAAAAAGCATAGGAAAAAAACAGCACAAAGGGCAACTGTTATTTGTTAGTTACTGCCAAATGGTAAAAATGCACTGATCATGTGCAGCTTCCAAGCTGCCAACCTGTGCTTGCAAAACTGTTAATGTATCAACGTACAAGCTCTTTTTCTTAAGTAAAGTTTTACTGATTTGTGGAAAAATGTCACTACCATGCATGATGCTGATAAAGATACTCGTCTGTTTGATTCAGCTCAACAAAGCAGAAATTAGCAGCATCAGCTGCCTGATTGGCATGGAAAACAAAAGCACTCAGTGCAGTTATTCTCTTTATCAGGGTGTTGTTGTCTTGTTGTAATGATACCTACACACAAACGACAGGATGCTCCCTCACAATGACAGACGAGTATTTATACATAACCCCTTCTTAATTTCACTGTCACACAAAGGGAACGAAACTTGACCATTCTGGGTCTGAAGATAGCCTAAATGTGACTGAGCCAAAATATTTAAGTGTGGATCTCTTATATCAAAATCTTTTTTGTCCTATTTGATCCATTCAGTTCTGGAACTTTTGGTTTAGCTTTTAGGTTGTAAACACCAAAACTCTTGTCTCCCAAGCCCCCCAATTGCCATTGGGGTGGGTTCTGAGTACAAGACATACACCGAAGGTTATGTTTTTAATAGAAAAAACTCCCCAAACGTTTCCATATTTTGTCTCATTATGTAAGTAAAATTGTAACAAAGAAAAAATATTATACATGATTAAAAAAGAAATTCTACAAATAAACAACTAAAAAGGGTGGTTTGCAAAAGCATTCAGAGTTGAAAGGGCAACATCTTCTGTACTAATAATACTAAAGCACATTTATTTGTATTATTTTTGGGGTTTTCTTCATGTGACTGGAATAAGCTGTTTAGTGCTGTTCAATATTGCCAGATTGGAGATGTTTCCATTTAACTGAGGTTCTTTTTAACATGTTGGTCTGGATAAAAATGCTTTGGGTGGGTGGTTAAAACTTGAGCAGCTCTTTACAACATTTGACAGATTATTAGATTGTATTCATTGGAAAATCAAGGAAAGTTGTCTCTGTGTCGCTGCAAATACAAAAGTTATACATTCCCAAAAATGTGTCTTTCCACTTAAATCTATATTTAATTTATTTAGAAATTTTTGAAATTTGGCAGTTCTTTGGACATTAAATCCACCTGGTGATAGTCATTGGTTAATCAAGTGTCATTAGGAAATAATATCGGTCATTTATGAATGCCACAAATGCTGTTAGAAGTTCATCTAAGATACATTGAAGGGTAGTTTTTCTTTGTTGAGCTTTGACACTAAGTTGACAGACAGCATCAGGCCAACGTCCAGGCACTAAAGAGTCTTTTCCACAACAACAACCCACAGAAACCATAGAGGGACACATGCATCCAGAGTAGAGGGTACAGACTGGTCAACCTGTCCATGTTGTGAAATGAACTGCCACTCTTATTTCTTAGTAAACACTGCCAAACAAATGACGAAAATTCCTATGAAAACTGTGGAAAAACCCTCAGATTTTTTCAATAAACTTTTTGATGGTATCTTTACAAAAGTTGGACAGAACTGGTTGAAGCTTATTTGTTTAACAGAAGTTTTAATGGTCAGTTTAATGCATGGAGCTGTTATTCTAGCTAGTTTAACTAAATGTGCCTCAAATGTCATATGTGATTTCTCCTCATAAAAGGAAATCTGTTTGAGTGAAGGTGATGATGTGCATTGCAAGACTACCTGTATATAACATCCCCCAAATATTTTCTTTTAAGTATCAGGAGACAAACAGCAGTAAAATTAGAGGCTTAATCTTGTACCAGTTGTTCTGTGTCTGTTCATTCAACTGTCAACCAAAGAAGGTCAATCTAGCCTGAATGATAAATCGCTCAACGTATAAAATAACCACAAAAGACCACTGATTAAAACAATGGTACCTTTAATAATCACTACAAAATGCTAACATTACTGAGAATAAGCAATAGTGAATAAAAGCGGGTTCAATAACACTGCATTTAACTTGGTTTAATTTGCAAGCTTTCTGAATCGTTGGCAGGTTCAGTTTGACTCGGTCCAGCGAGCCCCGATCTTCTCCAGAGGAATTTGGTGGCTAGTTACATAGCTTCATCTGAGGATCAGTGTGTCTTGCCTCATGTGGCCATGGCTCACTGGCAACAGAGGAAGCTGAATAAGAGCCGGCCCCCTATATAGACTCTGTTACAGGATGTGACGTTAGAGGGGAGTCGCTCTTATTACATTCCTGACATTTGACTTCACCAATGACATCGTGGAAATTTCTAGTTAGTATTTTTTGAGCTCAGTTCTGTCTCTATTCAATGCAGTTTAAGCTCATTTCTGTATTAATTAATTTGCTTTTGAGACTTATTTGTGTTTCCCTGTTTTTTTCTGAGCTTATCTGTGTCTCCACTTATAAGCACAAATTCCAGTTGTACTGGGTCTCGGCAATAAACCTAATATTTACCATTGCCGTCATTCACCATGACAACTGGCAACAATTTTCCTAGGACTGTAAAAGACATAAACTTATTTTGCTGCTTTGCCTGTGTGCACAGGTGGGTGGGGTTTCCCTTCCCCTTTAAGGCACTGTGGAGTGTGTGTAATCACGCAACTCCCTAATCTAATCAAAAGAAGCATAAAAAAAGAGAATGGTGGATGAGTACAAGGAAGAAGCTGCAAACAGCAGTAAACGAAATGACATCAGTTGACCCTGTGGAGACGAGCATGTAAAGAGATGAAGCTCCATGCAGAGATGAAGTCGAGCTTGCTTACAAAAGTTGTCAAGCATACATAGTCAGTTGAAGGCATAACAGACAGGTTTTGAGCAAGTGTGTGTGAGTTTAAACAATTAGTGTTGTTCTCACTAGCTCAGACTGGTAGTCTTACCCCACACTCAGTTTGGCGGGAAAAAATTATGCCATAGATTTTGAGCAAAAAGCATGAAATTCGAAATTGTCTAAAAACTATCAAGACAACCCAAAGTAACACAACCAATCTTTTCCGCCACCTACAGATGTGCAAAAGGCTCTATATACCTCTGAACAAAAATGTTTACAAAAGCGGTAAATTTTTTCTCTTGAACCTGAATAGTTACAAGATTTTTATGTTTCATTGAAAGTAATATGTAATTTGATTTGAGTTGAAGTTTAATTCTATAATCAATACAAATTTCAATGTAACTGAGAAGTGTTTTTGATTTTTTGAAAAATTCTTCTAATTTAAATTTTCTCCGGAGGTTCTAGACGAGTTCCTGAAACAGCCAGTGTAGGTACCAGATCTGCCCTGCAACGGCCAGTGATGTTAAACTATATTATTGCCTTAAATTTGCCCTGATGACATAAAAACCTTGGTTGGTCCAAAAAAGGATAACAAGTCGGGAACTTCTCTTGTGTTAGTGTATCTGATGATCACTAAAGTTTTACCTAATGATAACAAAACTGAAGGAATGTGTTTTCGTTAAACTAAATCACTGTAATACTGTGGTAAAAAGTATAGCCACAATCCCTGGGAAGGGCTGTGGCTAGCTTTGTTCAATAGCTGTCAGGTTAACCCCTGCTAGCTTGGTCAGTTAGCCAAATTAAGCTACACAACTTTTAACTTTGTGTTAACAAAGACAGTTTTTTTTTACAAATAGAACTGTAAAACTGTTGTTTAATATGTTTAAATTTTAGACAAAATCATTTTTGTGAAGCAGGCGCAAAACTGAGGACTCAGAATTTGAACCAGGCACACTGAAAAGGTCTAGCGTTTATTGAAAAGATTATCTGAAATTAGAACGGCAGAAAGAGTCAGCCACAGAAACTGGAACTTCTAACAACGTGAATATCCAGCAGTCGAAAATGGAATACTACCTTAGAGAGAATGGGAGAATGATTAACATCGAAGGGTTTTTCGAGGAAAGCCCAGAAGAGCAGATTGGAAGCCAGTTGGTGGACTGTGTGGCTGTCAGGTGCTTAGACAGAGCAGGAGCACTGCTGGTGAGTGGGTTAATTAGAATCCCTGAAGAATAAAACTTTACTCCTGGTCGGGGATGAAAACACAGTCGAAGAGGGGAAATCAATGGTCTGAGAAGAATCCAATACTTGATTCAAAATCAGAGTCAGGGAAAGAGCAGGGTTCAAAACCAGGAGATCTGAAGGTAGAGAATAATCCAGGGTGTAATCCAAAAACGTAGTCAAAAGGGGCAGAAAACACGTCAAAGACAAAAATACACAAAAAAGGTCCTACAGGGGTATAGGCTGGCTCAGAGAATCATAGGCAAATGGGTCAGAATCAGGCAGGTAGGCGGAACAAAGATTGCTGGATAAAACATACCGAAGCTTGTAATAATCTGGCACAAGGTTCTGAGAGATGTTCAACTTTACTTTCAAGTTCATCAAACTAATCTTCTACCAGTCTTGCTGTGTGTGTTGATGCAATGTCATCCTGATACATGGCACCTCCTTCAGGATACAATGTTTGAACCATTAGATGCACATGGTTCTCCAGAATGGTTCGGTAGTCCTTGGCAGTGACGCGCCCATCTAGCACAAGTATGGGGCCAAGGGAATGCCATGATA
>JAUZNJ010036014.1:0-12020 GCA_034780135.1 Jordanella pulchra
CTGTCAGATCAGCACAGGCTGTCACCACCGGCAATCACATGACTGCGACTAGTCGACATGAAATGTAAAAAGTCGCGCGACGTCCTAGAGTCGACTAGTCGACTAATTGATTCAACCCCTAATGTGAAGCACAGCGGTAGATCTATGTTACTTTGGTCCTGTTTCTATTCAAAAGCAGTGGGAACCTTTGTTGTAGTGAAACGTAGCTCAAACTATTTAAAAGTAGGGAGCATTATGAAGGAATCTGCTTCACTCCAGCAGTAAACTCAAGATGGGCTCCTAACTGGATCGCTTATGACAACGATCCAAACCGTGCAACAGAAATTTACCTGAGGCCACACATGGAAACACATCTTGTAAACGATCAAAGAGGAGTTTAACAGACTGGCCCAAATTTTAACTGAGAGTTTTTTTCTCATTATTCTTTACCTTTATTTTTGATCCTCCTTTGTTTTCTTCCAATCTCTGTCATTCATCTCATTGATGCGTGAGCCACATTCTTTATTTACTCCTGTTGATCACTGCCACTTCCTCCCACTCACATTCAAACCAACCAGACTCCATGGGAACAGATACACATACAGAGTAGCTCACATTTTCTATCTGTTTATACAAGATCTATAAAGCTGATGTACAGCTAAAGGCTTTTTAATGAGGATGCATTCCCTTTATTTATTTTAAAGGAAAAAAATAGTTTTTATATCTCTGGAAGTTTGAAATTCAAATGGTTAATACATGTTACTGTTCCTTGCAAGCACATTGTTTCCCACATTATAAGACAGCCACAAACATTCATCTGTTTTCTTTCTTCATAAATGACAGACTAACACAGAGGAGTCCACTTTTTTTTTTTTTATACTTTGATGTGTGAGGATGTAGCTGCCGTTAAAAGCTGTTTCCTCCTTTGAAAGCCGCCTGAATCGTCAGATGTTTTAGGACTGAATGAAATAACCTGAAATAATTCAGTCTCAGCTCATGGCGGCTCTCAGGCTGTTTCCTCTTTATCCTCCTGCATTCTGAACAAGTTGTAGATCAGTTGAGTTTGTCACAGCTTTTTGTTTTATTCAGAGTATTTACAGACTTTTAGAAACTCATGCTTCAGCAATGATTTTTAAATATGAAGTCATGATACAGGCTGGGCAAAAAGGATGGTTCCCTTGATATTTCCTTGCACAACCTTCTAAGGCGATCACTGCAATCAAACGATTCCTGTCTCTGTCAATGAGACTTCTGCTTCTCTCAGCTTATATTTTATCCCACTCCTCATAAATAAACTGCTCCAGTTGTCTCAGGTTTGAAGGGTGCCAGGCGGCATGTTTCAGCTCCTTCCATAGATGCTCAATAGGATTTAATTCATGGCTCATGGAGGGCCTCTTCAGAATGTTTGTATCTGTGTGTTTTGGGTCAGTATCCTGTTGCAGACTCATAACCTGAGGCTGAGACCAAACTTTCTGACACTGGACCACACATTTCGCTCTACAATCCCTTAGTAGTCTGGAGATTTCATTGTACCCTGCAGAGAATCAAGATACCCTGTGTTAGATGAAGCAAAGCAGCCCAGAGCATAACAGAGCCTCCACCATGTTCCACAGTAGGAACTGTGTTATTTTCTTAATATGATTCATTTTTACATCTGTGAACATAGAGCTGATGTCCCTGGGTAAAAGAAAATCCATTTTTGCCTCATCTGTCTGTAGGACATTCTCCCAGAAGCTTAGGAACTTATCAACAAACTCCAGTCTGTCTTTTTTAGTGTTTGTTGTTAACAGTGGCTCCTCCCTGGTCGTCTCCCATGCAGTTCACTTTGGTTCAGACGACGACGGTGTGATTAAGCTCTTTGATTTGTCATCAGCTTCCTGTATGGGTAGCTTCTGTGATCAGATTCCGCCGTTATCCTGTGTTCTTGCAGCTCGTTCTACATATGGAGGGAAAAGTCTTCTGGTGTGGTGCCTGCTGTGGTGGAATAGGTCTGAGAGTGTGTAAAGAATTCATGCAAAGGTTGAAATGTCTGAAATAGAAAGAACGATGATGGTTTTTTAACCCAAGTAAAAGAGCAAATTCCTCTTGTTTTTCTGCAGCATGTATCGCACTTTTAGGTCGATGTCCCGCTGGACGATGAATCTCAGTCTTAAAGTCTTTATCGGCCTTTTTTTTTTACCAGGTTTTTTGAGCATCTTCAACAGGATGATGCTGCTGCTACCATGTTTTCTTATTGCCCTTCCTCTGCGGTTTTTCACTGCTTTGAGCCGTTCTTTTATCTAAAGCCCCATTAGATCACATTCAGGTTTGTTTTTGTGATAATGAAAATATAGAAGAGTTCAGAGTGAATGAATATTTTTTAAAGGTGCTGTGTAGATGCATTATGATTGATGATTGTTTCCTCTCACAGGGTACTTTGGACAGTAGGACATCGGGGAACGTGTGAAGCGACTGGACTTGGATTCATCAAGCAGAGCGACTAAAGGGAATGTACAATTTCTCGGAACTGAATCAGCATTACTTGCATTTACAGGACAATGGAGAAAATGGAACATTTTTACCAGAACCTTGGCTCTTTACTTCAAAAGCAAACACGTAAACAACACAGGGGAACATTAGCTGAGAGAAAACAGATGTAGAAGAAAAGCGAACAAACTACAGCAATCAAAGCGGGATGAGATGAGATTGATGGAGGAATTAAAGCAGCTTTCTTTGTGAGGAACTAGAGACAAACTTCTTCTCCAGACTTGCTTTGATTTTCCAGACAACCTTAAAGTGTTTAAACTCTTGGTTATCATTTTTCTGCATCCTTTTACCTTTTTTTTTATAGATCTTTTGTTTGCTTTGAGGAGATTTATTGGGAGCAAGTTGGGCGTCGAACCCAGAAAGTTGGGTTCGTTTTACCAGTTAGTATTTTATGTTACGGTATTAGAACGATCAGTTATTGCTTTAGCCCTCGTTATTTTATATCCTCATCAGTATTTACTTACGACAATGAAATGGATGTATCCCAGTTTATATTCAAACAACACCTGAGTTGGATTTTTATTTTTCTATACTTTTCTGTTCCTGGAGGAGGAGGAGGAACCAGAGCGCCTAATGTCTGGAATGTCAGGGTCGAGTTTGCCACAAAGACATTATTGCCTTTGAGAATGGACATCTGTTGCCTTTAAAGAAAAAAAAAAACTGAACAAAACACAAAAAAACAAGTTATGAATGAGTGAGGAATGTGTGTGTGAATGAGAGGAAAAAATGCCCTAATCTGGGTCTTTGATTCCATTTTTTGGTCCTTTTTGAAAAGTGTTCTTATTTTTCATCACAGGGGTTTTTACGGTACAGATAGTATTCATTAAGAGAAAAAAAAATCAGATGGACAGTCTTATTTTTCAAGAACAAAACATTCATAAAATGCAAAGAGGAGGAGATAACACTACAGACTGGTGCGTGGTCGCCACCTTTAGCCAGAAGAAGAATGGAAGGACGGGACGCCAAGGAGTTTTTGTAGGTTCGCTGAAACGTTCGACTGGAGCGGCACGCATCCGTCCTCCAGACTGAGACGGATCGGAGCTTTGAGAGGCCTGACCAAGTACCTTAAAGGAGGTTTTTCTAAGGCAGCGGAGAATGAATCGGAAGATGCAAAATCCATTGCCATCAGATTTCAAAGTGAGTCATACATGGTGTTGTCTTTATTACTTTTTATTGTTATTCTTGTACAAAAAAAAAAGGTCAAACTGAACGACAGTTACACTATCAAACCCATGCTGTATTAGAAAACCTGTCAATATGTATATGAATTATGAATACACTTAAAAATGCTTCAATCTTTTTGGTTTCTTGTCTGAATCTCCTGAAGTTGGGGGGGGGGGGGGTTATCTGACAGCGTTTTGTTTGGGTTTGACTGTTTTTCATGCATTTCACAGCAAACCTTTCAACTACTGTGTATAAAATGAATAGCAAAGGCGGGAAACGACCAGCGGCCTTCTCCGGCAAACATTCACACACGTTGGTTTGTCTTTTCTCCATCCATGACTTAATCTTTTCAGTTGGTAGGGAGGGCTTGTTTCACACGGTTACGCCCTGCATCGACCGTCAAACAAATGCAACCTTGAGTGTTAAACCTGTTATAGCAAGTCTAGGTAGGGCATTCACAGAGGTGTAGAAGGCAGTGATTAAACACCCTGGGCTGACAGATCTATTCAAAGAAAAAAAAAAGACAGTTAAAGGTCTTGAAAGGCAATGACAGGCTGAAGTTTAATACTGACTTCCTTGTTACCGAAACGGGCAGGATGCTGCGAAACAGTCTGGGAACCATTGGGCAGCAAAGACTATGATGTATGGAGAAGCTGTATTTACTTTCCTAACTTTTTTTATTCAGCTAAAATAATAAACACTATAAAATCATCTAACCTATAAACTGGACACAACAAAATCACCAAATATACCTGAAAAAACATAAATTAACTGTGTCAACTATATGTACATTTATCATGGCATATTTCCTTTGGTACAACAGAGTATTTATTTATGAAATTGTTTTTTTACTGATTACATTTTTCCAACCGAGAAGAAAGAGCGGATATCACCGCTCTTCATAGAACAGAGACGATCATTGGTTTTCCAGGTCAGAGAGTCGAAATTCATAAGGACAACTTGGACATGAATGAATCCAGATAACTGAGAAGGGACCAACAAAGTCTATTCTGCATGATATAAGCCGTTAATATTGTTATTTCAGCCTCATTTTGCCGATTGGACCATGTCTTCCATGACTTTTAGCAGCAAGAAAATACACTAATAGGTGTTTCTGTTAACCATTGAGAAGAAAACATTCCAAGTAAAAAGTCAACACAAATTTACATTTTAGAAGAGACTTGTCTTCATTTTCTAGCAAAAAGACACTTTATGTAATGAAAACGATGCTGTTGAAAGCATCCTAAGATTATGTCAAATAATGAGTGCCCCCTTGATAAGTTTTATTTAATCCATTCATATGGGAGAGTTTTTAATAATAAATTACATTTTTTTTTTGTCACACACCAGCATCATGCCTTGTCACGTTGTATCAGGGATACCATGTTCAGCGGTTTCCTAACTACGGTTTAGGCGATCAAATCCACAGAATCACAGTAAGAATATAGTGCAGACTTTGACTAGGCCGTTCCAAATTCTTCATTTTGTTTAGCAGCATTTAGATGTGGACCTGCTAGTGTGCTTTAAATTGTCTTGGTGCATAATGCTAAAAACTAACAGCTGGAAATTGTCTCTAGAGAGGAAGAATTCAGGGTACCATCCATCGCAGTAAGACGTAAAGCACCAGAGAAGCTACAATGAGTGCAGTACCCCCATAGGATCGGTATTATATTCTGTTGTTTGACTCACTGTTTGTTTTACTGCAGATTTAACAGGATGCAAGACATTTTTTTCTCACTTTCTTTCTTTCTAATGTAATTATTGCAGGAACAATGAACCAAACCTAGAACATTTAAATCTGATGTTTACAGCAGACCTCATTTGACTCCGTCAGTAACTCAAGAATACAAAAAAAAAAAGAGTGAGGAAAAAATGTCTTGCATCCTGTTAAATCTGCAGTAAAACAAACAGTGAGTCCTACCCACTGGGAGTACTGCACAGACTGGCGTCCTGTCCTGGGTGTACCCTAGGAGGGGCATGAGATAGGTGAGATACCGGGACCCTGATGGATGAAGCGGGAGAAAATGGATGGATGGTTGTTCCATGACCTCCCAGATAGGCTTTCAAAGCACTCAGAGTAAGGAGTAGATGGGCTGTTGTGCTCTGATGCTTCGCCACTCCTTCTTTAGTGGATTACGTAATAATGGCTCTGTAGTATTTTACAGACTAGATTGCGAGGAGTTGTTCTTTGCTGTAACTTTTTGCCTACTTCCTGTTGTCAGACAGGCTCTATTTCGGGAATGTCTTGACTTTCAGGCATCAGTGAGGCTTAGATTTGTCAAGTGAAATTAAAGTCAGCTTTTTATATAAACTAATCCCCATGGGTGGTTCCACACAAGAACCAACAGGGGCCGGTGTCCCTGTAGAACAGGTCCTGGCCCCTATTATGGGCCCTGTACTAAGAACACACGCTGCAAAAGTTGAAATCTAAATAATTTTGTTGTTAGATTTATTTTCCCTCGAATTGAGCAGGAATATATAGCAATTTTATTTTTTTTGCATTTTACATTTAAAATAGAAAATTTAAAACAATCCATTGTCTTATTTCAAGCGCATCATAATTTATTATCTTATTATAAAAGGAACAATACTAATTCCTTTGGCATATTACTTTTTTCTACCTGCTCTAATTAAGGGTAAACAATTAGTTTGAGGGCATCTTTCATGAATGAGATCAGTTTTTGCATCAATTCAACTCTTATGACATGAGCTTACAGAAAAGATTAATTAAATGTTTGACCTTCACCATTAAATAGAAACCAGTCAGCTATAAGCTCCAGCTGTATCAATATCAATTCAGTTTTTATCTGTCAGATCAGGGATCTGCAACTTTGGCTTCGTGGCTGACTTAAAAATAGGCTATCAAACATTATCCTATTACCCTGTTCTGTTTGTGTGTCATTGTTTTTTCTGTGCCTCCTTTAAAAAGAACCACTTTCTGCCTCCTTGCTAAATTTGATCTAAAACAGCTGCTGGTCATCATAGATTCAGGGAAGGCTTGATTGATGAATTTTATCATTTGAAAAAGTTTTTTGTTTTTTTTATCGTGTTTTAACAGTGGTTATCTGTGTCTGATATTAAAAACAGTTTAATCCGAAACTTTTAAATGTGACAAGAGGGCAACCGTTTCCTCATGGAGCTGTATCCAGTCTTAATAAATGAACTGTGTATGTTTGTCAGGATCCACACAAGAGCTCCTCTTTTTAAAGGTCAGAACAAAGTCGTCACCCTTTCACTCATCTTTCCACATTTAAAGCGCTGCAGCTTTACTGACTGTATGTCAAGGTTAGATCAAATTGAACTACATGTTTTTACCGGCTGAAAATTGTTGAATGGTGGGGGGGGGGGGATATAAAACGGATAAAAAAAACCAAATTCTAGGAATCAAATTAAAGCAGATGGAAGAGAGCTGTCTGGATTTATTCATGCGGCTGGATTAGAAGCGTAGACTGTGATTGAGAGATGTGCTCCTGTTCAAGTTGGATAGCTTCATAAAGAGTGACAGTCACCCCCCCACCCCTCCGTAGAGGCCAGAATCCTCCGTCGGTCGACAAATCTGTTGAAGAGTGAAGGGAGAGTGGGCGAGTGGGATTCAGCTTTTACTCTTCTCTCAAAGAGAGGAAGGAAAGACACTAAAGGAGGTAAGGAGTCTTTCTTTGTCTCTTATGCACAGTTTGCTTTGCGGTTCTTGGATGTAATTTGGCTTTCTGCTGGAGGGTTTCCATGGTGATGGCAGGTTTCCTCCACTTAACACTGTTTATCCTCATCCCACCTGTTATCAGCAGTGGAGGAATGTCTGTCAGTCTTTCAGAGTTATTAGTGATGATCACTGTAATACCGAAACGTTTCACTGCGATTTATTGGGCTTTTATTTGACAGACCAACACAAGCAGAGCGTCACTGTGAAGTGGAGGGAAGTCTGTGTTTTTGTGGAGCTGCTAGTCTTTGGTTTGTCTACATCAACGGTGTCCATCTAGGAACTAATAAGGTAGCTGTTTGCAGAATGGAAAAAACACACAAGATTAGGATGGAGAACGTTGGGGAATAATGGTTTAAGTGTCACAACTGATTCTGAATTGAATTTAGTGCTGGACTTTGACTGAGCCATTCAGACGGTTTAGTTCCAAATCAGTGGTGTCAAAAATGCTGGATCAAAGGCTAGCCTCAGTTTTTAATCAATATTTCTCCAAAGCAAAAAAAAAAGGTACATAGAACGTATTTTTAGCTAGTAAAAAAAATTTAAAAGGACCAACAGGGTTTGTTTTTTGTAGAAAAGGAGAGCAAGGTTTTACCTTTTTACAATTTCCTTGATATGAAGCAAGAATGTACAATTTCAGTCCTTAAAGTCCTTTCAACTTTCTGATGTGTCTCTGCTTTAACCCACCTGAATCAAATAACCAGATGATTCTGCAGAACGTGGCTGCATCCCAGTTCATCAGTCAGGTGCCTTCAGCTACAGCAGCAGTGTGTCACAGGTCGCCATGATGCGGTAGAAAAAATAGTCTGCATCCTTCCTATCATAGCTTCTTTAGCAAAGGACAGGCATGTCCAAAGTCAGTCCTGCAGGTTTTAGAGGTTTCCCTGATTCAGCACAGCTGATTCTGATGATTGCAGTTCAACTGAAGCAGAAAAAAGGACAGCAGCCCTTAAGGACCTACTTTGGGTATGCCTGGCATAGAAGGCTAATGAGGTCCCTGAATGGCAGTAAGGAGGTGTAAGGAACCCCACAGTCCTTTGCATTGGATGAACTCAAAGCACAGACCCCCTCATAGAAAGGAGCAAAAATACATGTGCCGTCATGTTTTGGTTTTTATAACGGACAACTTCAACTGTTCACTACATTTGTTTACTTAAGTTTTTTGTGTTTTATTTTTTTAAGCATCTAGCTCCACAGTTAACTAGCATCATTCATGTTTTCTTCTGTCTTGTAAAGTGGAGTTAAATGCTGTCTGGATATGGCATCACAGCCTGGGTTCCTTCCTTCATAAAAGGCAGGAACAGGAGCTAGGGGCCATGTTTTGATGTATTTAGACTGAGCCAGCCAGCTGAGGAGGTAATTCAGCCATTTGATTCGCGTGTGTTGGATCAGGAACACATCTAAAGCTTGTAGGATACTGATCCTCTAGGACTTGAGTTTGACATGTCTGATCTAAAGTATAATTAGTCTCAACCACTAGAACAGGATTTAACATGTCACTTTTCATCAAAAAATACAACCTGGTTTTATTTGCAGCGTCATTGTTTTGCCAAACTTCAACCTCAGTCTTTCAACTGTTTTTGCAGCCTCTGCCTTTTTGTCCTATTTTTATCTCATTTTCCTCTCCCCAATAACTACGAGTGGAATAGAAAATAACTTTCTTCTCAGCATGATGCTCCCACCGCCATGTTCCGCCCTGGTGTTTTCTTGGTGATGATGGTTCCAGTAGGAACTATCTTCAGTTCAGAGATGCTTCCCTATCCTCTGATAAAATACGATTCCCACAGCATGATGCCACCGCCACCATTTATGGCTGTTTCCAAATAAAGAAAAACAGAAAACCATGGAGTGAATTTTGTTTTATTATTGTTCCAAAGAACATGTTTTGTAAATTGAAATGTGAAAATACAGCAAAAAAAGAAAAAGCATTTTGAAAATTAAAATTTAAATAGAATACAATCCACAATCCAGGCATTAAACTTGCAAAAAATGTTTTATTGAAAAAAGGTTTTGAGTGTAATTTTGCTGTTTTTTCAGTTGTTTTTTTTTTTTTTGATAAAAAATCATTCTTCAAATTTATTTTTTTCAAATCAGATTTTTTAATTCAAATTTTAAATTTTTCAAAAACGTTTACAGAATTTAGTGTATTAAAAATTGCCTTCCTCTTTCTCGCCCAATACAAAACTCTTTTTCTTAACTTGCGCTTAGACCAAAGGAAATGACAATATTTAAACATGCTTCTCACTCCAGAGGAAAATCTGGGCATGTGATTTGTTAAACACCATTTGAAAACAATGTAGTGTGTAAACCTCAGATCAACAGAACTTTGAAAAAAATAAAAGCACTGAAAATATAGGATGTATAAAGAATTAATTTAGAAACAATAAATAAAAAAGGAAACAAAAAAAAAACAAAATAAAAGGCAAATTCTGACATTTCTTCTCTGGATTGCATTTTTGATAAACTTCCTCTTAAAAAACTTATTCTTTGCTTGCAACAATAATAGAACAAAATTCACTTCATGTTGAACAGCCAACGTCATTTTCAATTACCAATTTGATTTGCTATATTTCTACTACACAGCTTTTTGTTTACAGGCTGAAAAAATCCATCTAGTTTCCTCATAATCTTCTGTCCTCTGCATAGTTTATGGCAAACTAAAATGTTTTATTACCTAATTCTGCTCAAAACTTCAACACTCCTTTCTTACATGTGTGCTGAGCTCCTTGGTCTCCATGAAGCAGTTTGTTCTCTTATAAAAAGGGCTTCAAAGAACAGCTGGAATAGGGCGGACTTTGTTTACTAACATGATGTTTGAAGCCAGAGGGGTTGCAGTGGATTTTAAATAAGGCGTATAGGATTAAAGGGGCTGAATGCAAATACAGGTCACACTTTTCAGGTTTTTATTGTAAAAACCTTTAAAACCATTCATCATCCTTCTCTCCATGCACATTTCAACACTTTGTGTTGGTCTGTTACATAAAATCATAATGTGATACACAGAGGTGTAAGATGTAACTACACTTAGTCCACTGGTTCTTCGTATCCGTAGACTTGGAGTGTTGACTAAAAAAAAACAGGTAAAAGATGAATAAAAAGTTTCACTAGTCTTTATTTCATCCCCTTTTCTTTCACCAGCCTACTCCTCCCATTATGACCTTCCTTAAGAAAGCTCGTTCCCCTTCCCTCTCCTTCTTCCAGACAGTGGTATCCCTACTGCTGAACACCGTGGCCCTCACATCCTCCTACTGGTGCACAGGCAAGCAGAAAATACCCAAGCCGCTCTGCACCGCCACCAAGTTCACCCGGTGCATCCCTGTGCCCGGTTTGTCCAACAACTCCAACATCCAGTTCTTCTGGGAGACGGGCGACGACCGCTTCGTCTTCCCCACCTTCCACACGGGGCTCTTCATCATCTGCGAGGAGAACATCTACGTGGACGAATGGGGTGAGAGTGTCACCCCAGGGACACGAAAAAAGAAAAAAAACACTGATCACAGCTGGAGGTTGAAGAAATACGTTGCTCAGTTTATTCGGAGAGCAAAGGCCTAAACATGTCACCAATTACTCTGACAGGGATCACATAGATTAAAGAAAATTAATTAATGAAAGAACTAATTCATTTTTACATGGGATGCCTTGGATATGAAAGCCAATCTTAACTGTAGGGTTCCTGGACATCATGTAGCATAAACTGTGCTGGTACCGTTATAAAGCAGGACGCAGAAAAAGCTTGGATGAGCTGGGTCTCCTTCACCCCTATAAATATATATATAATATATAAAGCCTGTAAATGCTGTGTGCTGAGCCCAAAGAAGATTATCACCGGGGTGAGTTCTGCTCACAGAGATTTAGACTTCAGCAGCACGACTCAATTATGGATTAAAAGCCAGAGAAGGCAGAGGTTAACAGGATTCACCAATATGGGCTGGGTTATCATCGTCTCATTTGCAGCTGATTAGATGAGCTGAAACATCTTTTTTTATTTTGAATCCCCAGTATAACGTCCACGCAGTCCACCACAGCAGTGAGGGTCATTTCTCACATCTCTGCCTCCATAAATAAAACAAGGAAAAACCAAAGGCACGTTTGGTGATGAAGTGCAAAAATTATCTAAAAATAAGTAAAGATTTCTTAAGATACGTGTATTTAACCTTAATTTTGATTAAGTAGATAAGATGATCTGCCAATAGAATTAGTATTTTTACTTTAAAGATAGTGAGATGTAATGCATTTGAAAAAAGACAATGCAACTGTTTTTTTGTCTTATTTTGAATGTAATTCAACACATCCCATGTGTCCCTGTGGGGATGCTGGGCTCAGGGTGTTGTGTTTGGGTCATTTTAAGCCACACAAAGGATTTAGCATGTAGGCCAGTTTGCTGTGTCGCCTTCAGGGCTTTTTGTGAAAAAAAAAACTTTTCTCTTGTTTATTTTTATAACGAGGCCACATTTCTGTAGTGCACAACTAGTAGCGATCACTTCAGTGGACCTCTTGGCCTCTTTTGCATTTTTCAGTTATTGGATTTAAGTTTGCTTTATGCAATGCTAAAATTTGAGATATATAGTTTTTATTACTGTCATGATGGGTTTGAGGGCTCTAACCCACATGCAGAACACCACACGGATACAGGGAAAAAGTTCAACAGTTTATT
>JAUZNJ010036015.1:0-35279 GCA_034780135.1 Jordanella pulchra
AGGCCTCTCTCATCTTTTTAAGTGGGAGAACTTGCACAATTGGTGACTGACTAAATACTTATTTTCCCCACTGTAGCATATAAAAATATTTTGATCGTCTTTAAAATATTATATGAAAAAACTGTCTGTTCTCTCGCAAAAACAAATACTCAAAAGCTCCATGGATCACAAATGGTTTGCAAAAAAAGAACAGATCCTTGCAGGTAGAGAATAAATATAAGAATACATTAACTGCTATTCTATGAATAGCTATACAGCATTACTAGATTAAATTATTAGATAGAAAAAACAAAAACATCAAAGAGATTTGAATGTATTAAATAATAATGTATTAAATAATATTTTTAAGAAAACCTCGGGAAAATACATTTTTTGCAGTTTTTTGTAAACAATGACAACAATTTTGAGGACAGTAATGAAATTGATAAAAATTTCAATAAATATTTTGCAAGTGTGGGACCCAAACTACCAGAAAAAACATCTATAATCTGTCATTTCAATTGGGTAAATTTCCAGATAAGTTGAAAATTTCCAAACGTTATTCCACTTTAGAAATCTGGGGATAAACAACATTTCACAAATTATAGGCCTGTTTCTCTACTTCCACAGTTTTCCAAAATTTGAGACAAATTATTTGTGGGTAGATTAGATACAATCATTAATAAACATAAACAGCTCTTTTAAAGACAAAATGTATTTAAATCACAAAGATCTACAGCAATGGCAGTAGTTGAATAGACAAAAGAAATCATCAGCGGCTTAGATAAAAAATTTGCAGTTGGTGTTTTTATTTATTTAAACAAATCTTAAGAAATTGGAGAACTATGGCTTCTAGGGAGTAGCACTGCTCTAGATGAACGGTTAACTAAGTCTGACAGTCACCATGCTTGGACGTTGTCTGTGGTGTCCCCCAGGGGTCAGTTCTGGGACAAAAACTGTTTATTTGTTATATTAATGGCATCTGTAAAGTTTCCAAAATACTGAAATGTGTTTGGTTTGCAGGTGATTCTAATATCTTTTATACTGGTGATAATTTGGATCAACGTTTGGTTGAAATCAACTGTAGATATGTTTTAACATTAACAAATCATCATTAAATTTGAATAAAGCCAAGTTTATGTTGTTCTGAAACTGCAAAACCAAAATAATAGACTTATCCTAATAGATAATACAACAGTAGAGAGAATTAAGGAAACAAATGTGTATACGTCTGTAGTTGTGTATACCTTCTTTGTGAAATTTGGATCAAAAACAGAAGTTAAACAGGAAGGTTACTTTAAGTTACTTTTATTGCAATAAGAGGGAGAAGGAGTACGAGAAAAAAATACTTCTTCATAACTTTTTTCGGGCAATTTAGAATAATCAATTAATCAATAATAATCAATGTCAGATCTCAAGTCATATACTCAGAGATGTTTATTTGGTCAAAAATTTTGCTATTTTATTAGCGTCTATATTCAGATAATTTACATTTTCTTGGAACTGAAAATATAATTTCATTTATGTTTACCAATCACTTTTTTGTTTGGCACCTGGTTGTTTGTTTGAAATATTTTCTGAAATTGATTTACTATTGTTATTTTTTTTTATTATTTGTTAATCTTGTGAAATAAATTTGATTCCATTCACTCATTGGAAAAAGAATAAAATTACCACTGTGATTCTTCAAGTGATACAAACTAATCAATATTTTATTTTGTAGTCTTATTTATTTGAGGCCTCCTCAGGAGATTTCTTTTTATTTTACTCTTGATGATTAAAAAACAACAACAACAACTAAATCAAAGCATTTCAGTAATTTATCGACTCATCATTTTATTGGTTACCACTGCCAAGCATGTTGGTGGCGGTACAGTGCTGTGAAGATGTTTTAGTATAAGCAGTGCAGGTGCAACAAATATGAAATTAAGATTAAGTCATACTTATAAATGACTCAACTTCACTTAGAATCGTTGGTTGGATGGTTAAAACCTGGTGTTCTAATCAGGGTTTTGTTAAAACAAAACCATAAAATCACAAAATCAAAACAATTTTCCAATTCTAAATTCATTATCACATTAATTACTAAAGATCAATTAATTAGACTCCATACATGGTGACGCGTTTAACTGCTACACCTGTGCCGTGCACGTAAAGATGGAGTTTTAACATGGCATCCGGTCATTTGGGTAATGTTGGCCAAGCCCTGCCTTAAAGACAATGTAAACAAAGGCGAGCTTGGCAAAAGCAAAGCGATTTGTAATATATGCAGTGTAGAAGTAAAAATATTGAAATATTGTATTAATACCACCAACCGCAGGATGAGATTATGATGATGACGTAACCTCAGGTGTTGCTTCATCACCAGGAACTCTTGTTTTAAAGAAATAAGCCGCACAGAGTGTAAAAGTTGTAGATGTAAGCGGCCCACTTTCCTTGTAGATTCTATGTGTGTCAAACTTAACCAAACCATCCTCTTGGCCCCAACAAATTAAACTCTAGCAAAAGCTAAAACTACCAGCCAGCCTTTTATTAGCAGAGATATGCAGCCATGTTGCAGCCACCATGAAATGTAACAGTTTCAGGCAGCTATTGAGAGTAGCAGAACTGCATTGTGCTATGTGTCTTAAAAACATCTCTTTGAAGAAGTCCTTGCAAACATACAGCCCTGCAAAGAACTAAGATTGTTTAATCCTTACAGCCATCATTTACTACATTAATAACTCTGTTTAAATACCAGCAATCCAATATCGAATTGGATTAAATTGAATTGAAAAGAATTGATTTTAAATCTTGACAATTGGAATTGAATCGATTCTTGAAATTTGAATCGATACCCCAGTTCTAATGGGATTATAAACCCAAACAAAAAAGGTCAATCAAAACTAGTTCAGCTTAAAGCACATAAAGCAGCATTGTCTTTTACCTTTTAAATTGTTTAAAACACAACTTAATTCTGAAAGCCAAAGCATGAAGCCTAAGTAGTACACTCTCAAAAAATAGGGTACAGTAGGAGTACATTTCGGTCCCTTGAGGTACAGTTTGAACTTGTGTACCCCGACAGGGCTATTAATTGGACTGTTCTATTCAAGGGCCTAAAAAGGTTCATTTTTGTTCCCAAATAGTAAATGGTACATATATGGACTCCTTATTGGTAATTTGAGCGTACAATGTCAAAAGATGGACAAGAAGAAAAGAAAAAAGACAATAATTAGAAGTTAATGCTTTAATGAATATTTTACATAATTAAAAGAATACATAAATACAATGCATCCTCAACATTGACATCATATGGATTCTATGTGGAAACATGCTAATTCATTTGACCACCACTTTCATGTATACAGACTAAAGGTTGATGAAAAATGGACTTTCAGACAAATGACACATACTATGTTGATGACAATTTGTATGTTGTCCAACATTCTGTGTAAGTTTGATATTAAATGAAAACTTAAAATTATAAAGTAGAGTTTGGTTTTTTGGCTGCACACTGGCGCAGTGGGTAGAGCTGTTGTCTTGCAGTGAGAAGGTTATGGGCTCAGTCCCTGCTTGGGGTCTTTCTGCATGGAGTTTGCATGTTCTCCCCGTACATGTGCCCTGTGACAGACTGGTGTCCTGTCCTGGGTGTACCCCACCTTACGCTTGTAGACTTTCGGAGATAGGAACCTGCCCAACTTCCTTTTTTTATATATATATATATATATTTTACTTTCATAAAATGGTACAAGATTGTCACTAAAGGTTCAATTCTAAACGTATGAGGTACTGATAAGTACCCAAAGTTGAAGGTACAATGGTAGTTCCTTTGAGGGTACCAGTAAAGGTACAGTTGAGTACCTTTTTTTCTGAGTGTGTACCAGAGTCAAACTACTTTGACCATCATCTCAACTTTCGTTAGGACACATGCTCTTGATTTTTTTCCCTCCTTACTAGGTTTTTTAAAAGTACAGTAGTAGAAAACATGACCTGCTCCAGCAATTAGTCAAACATTTGTACCAATAAAAATTTAGCAAGTCATCAGGCATCACCCAGGGTTTTCTTTTCCATCTTATTGGCTTTTTGATCAAACATCCAATGAGTCTGATCTCTCTGAGGACTTTACCAACTAATCTTAACTAAAGGCAGGAAACAAAGTTCACTGAACTGCTGACATCAACAGGATCATTTTGTTTGTGATGATTTGACAGAAACTGAAATAACGAGCATTTTGGATGAAAAAAAACAACAAACGGCCTATTCTCAAATCCAGCCCGCTTGTTTTGAGTGCATCTGTGAGCGCATTCTAAACAGCCCGGACTAATCATCCCTGGTCCCATCACAAAACACAGCCTCTAATCCACTTCCTTCTGAGACAAAGAAGCAGGAGAGTTATGCAAAGCCTGCAATTGATCGGCGGCACTAATGTGGAGCGACCTCTGACATCTGGCTTCTAAAGCTGGACGGCTCATCTTCCAATGGTCCTCTTCATTCAAGCAAACGTAAACATGCAGAAACTCTGGAAAAAAAGACAGCCGCATCTACAGTTTCTGGAGCTCTGCAAACTCTACGTTATGTAAACAAATATGTGGGTCAACACCCAAAGTTTTGAATCCATAATGAAATGTTCTAGATATTCAAACAATAGAAAAGATATACCACACAGATCAAGAGGACAGAGTTTCACAATATCGTAAGAGAATCATTTGGAACAAACACTTAAAGGGAGGGTTGTTGCATCATTTTAGCTTAAATACATGGGTTTCACAACAACATACAACTAGTAGGAAATAACATCCACCCCATCGTTGTCAAGCATCCACTAAGAAAAGCTGACATTGTTGGTGAAGATCTATTAGGCTCCGAAATAAGCCACTTCACTGGAGTCAAGAGTATTTAGGTAGACTGTGGATATTCTTTTGACTTCCAGGAATAGCAGGATGTAGATGCTAAACAAAGTCGCTACTCCTAAAATACACTCACCAATAGAGTCTTTATAAAATGAGACGAAACATTTTGGGCTCTAATGAGAAGAGCCTTTCTGTGAGATCGTCAGCTCTTTAGAAAGGCTTTCTGGAAGAAGTTTGTCGCATTCTAATGAAATCATCTTGTTGTTAGTCATTTCTCTTCCCAAAAGAGGTTTATTTTAATCTTAATTTTGAACACAAGCAAGATTCTGTTGTTTTGGTTTGGATTAAATGAATGGCTTTTGGCAAACTGTCCACAGAAACATTGTTGGATGTGATAAAAGTAGAGTAGAAAACTTAATTATAGTTTAAAAGAAAAAAAACAAACAACAAAAACAGGCAGCTTAAGTATTCAACTGTGGAAAGAACTGAAGGCAGTCTTGCTTTCTGCAATTGTTTTGTGTGGAGGGAGAAACTTATGTATGAGCTACCAACCTAGGCAGGCTTATTCGGAACAACATAATATGTTTACTGAAAGAATAAGTATAAATTATAAAATTAAATCAAAGAATTCACTGATATTAACACCTAAAAACAAAGGATTACGTTTGATTCTGAAAAAATTTTTTAATATTTTTGACTTTAAGGCACATTTTATTTTTATTTCCTGTAAGGTTTGATGGGTTTTATTGTAGTATTTTGGCTTGTTTGTGCTGGCATACACTGAACACTTATAGAGAAGAACCTAAATATTTATTTATTTTTTTACTGTTTTCCCCCTTTACATAATAGTCATGAGAAACCTTAGAAACTGCTCTTGTGAAAGAGCCCATTGAGACCAGAATGGCTTAAAACTGGTGCAGAAATACAGGCCAAGGGTTCTTTTCTAAGAAAAACAAGATAATGAAAAGTATTGTTACAGATTCCAAGCATAGTGCCAGGGGGAACACACCCTCTACTCTTCATACTGATCCTGTGGTGGCACAGAACTTCCATCACAGCAAAGTGTTGCAAATTCAATGAAATATGATCAATACTATCAAAATATTCAAGAACAAAAGGCAAGGAAAAGTGATTATGCTGCATGTTCCAATTAGAATAAAATGCTGTGCTGGCATTTGAGGGTATTTGATTTAAAGGTTTGCAAATGGGCTTGATTGCAGTATAAAAACATCATAGCTGAGTTTCACCAAACGCACGCAGACACAGGCATGTGCATCGACACGCACGCGGAGGGCCACCGTGTGAGCAGAGACTCTGCGCCGAGCCAGAGGAGCATTTGCAGTCTGATTTATACCACCGACAAAACTTGTTTTCGAAGATTGCTCTTCACACAAATATGCCGCAGACTGCAGCTGGAAGCCATCACCCGGGCCTCAGAAATAAAACGTGGTGGGATTATTCGCCCCCGAAATGTATTTTCTAAAGCAAATCCCAGAGTAAACAGAGCGTGGAGAAATGAAATGATGACAAGGAGATTGGAAACAAACTGCTGGTCTTTGAATGATTGCAGCAGATCATGTGTTTGATCTCGATATAGAGATGAGAGGGAGCAATGGAGATCAGGGAGGGATAGAAGATGGAAAAAAAAGAAAGAAAAAAAAGGGTGTGTTCATGCAGGCGTAGAAGCTGCCAGGCATGGTACGAGGTGTAGTCGGGAGCTCTTGATGTGGTTTTTCTACACGGCCAAAGGAGGAAGCTTGGAGAAGGAAGAACAAACAGTGTGAAAGTGTGAGAAATCCTGGGAACTGGACTGAATGGATATCAACACCAGCCACCCGCCAAGGATAGTGTTTTCATTAAAACGGCATTTCTACCATCGAGTTCTGATTTCAGCACAGCGCAGAATACACCGCCAGCCTTGTCTCTGAATCCATCTCCAAAGTGAAGTCTCCCATAACCAGTTAAAAAAACACTCTCAGCTGATTAGCATCTTGGATATGTTGTTGTTTTGGATCGACATCAAAACAGCATTTATCTCTTTTAAACATAATCTAGAATCCTAAATATCATTTGCTGATCTATTTCCACTGACTATGAGGAACATTTCGAGGTATAACCTTTGAAGATTCTGAGCTACTCCGTTTTTAATATCCACACTTTTTTTTATAACTAACGTTCAAGGACAGACTCTTAAGAGTTATGCCTAATGTTGATAATAAAACACTGTGGCTTGGTCAAACTGAAACAATAAACAAAGCATTCTGTCATATTTTCCGCAGCAGAAACAGAACAGCATCAGGAGTGGCGTAAGCTCCAACTCAGGCTATAAAGGTGTCACATCTACAATGGCTGCCAGTTCAGCTGGAATATGGTTTATTGAAAAACAGACACACAGCTCACAAGTTTGAAATTAAACAAAAGCCTATTAATATTACTGCATGCCACCAGATATAAATTACGTATGAATTCAAATATTTACTGCACGGAAAGATGGAGGACCTATTTTTTGTACGGTCTGAGATTAAAAGTGGATTAAACCTTTTTTCCTGCTTTAGGGCAGGGACGATCACTTTCAAAACACCAAAATTCCTGTCTTTAAATGGTTTGGGAAAACATAGAGGATGTGTAAACTTCTGATTCACAACATACACACTTGCAGGTGGATTATACCACAACACCTCTAACACAGGGCGTCGTTGTTGAACAGTGTCATGGGAAAGATCCTAAGAAATTAGGCAAAAAATTGAGACCTTAAAAACTTCACAGGTCTGGTTCACTCTTGACACTCAAGCATAAAACTGTTTGTTCATAACCAAAATAGTAACGGTCAAGCCAATATAGTGTTCATGAAGGACACAGGTTCTGTCTTTCATCTTTAGGAAATAGCTTTCTTTTTGCCACTTATCCATAAAGGCCAGATTGTTGTCCTATGGACAGAGTCTCCCACCTCAGCTGTAGATCTCTGCAGCTCATCCAGAGTGATCATGGGACTATTGGCTGCATCTCTGATTAGTCCTCTCCTTGTCTGAGCTGAAGGTTTAGAAAGACCGCTGAATCTTCATAGATTTGCAGTGAGCTCATACTCCTTACAATTCAATATTATTGCATGCACAGTGTTCCTTAGGATATTTAAAGCTTAGAAAATCTTTTTGTATTAAAATCCAGCTTTAACCTTCTCTACATCAGTGTATTGGACCTGCCTGGTGTGTTCCTTGTTCTTCATGATGCTCTCAGTGCTTTAAAAAGACCTCTGATACAATCACAGAGCAGGTGCAGTTATATGTTAGACTTCATTGCACACAGGTGGATTGTGTTTATCATCATCAGTCGTTTAGGTCAACGCTGGATCACTCAGGGATCCTCACTAAACCTCTAGAGTAAGTTTGTTGCACTGAAAGTAAAGGGGCAGATTAATTTAGTTTTTGTTAGAAAAGTTGAAAATTTCCAATAAATGTTGTTCTGCTTCATGATTTTGTCCCAGTTGTTGTTGATTCTTTACAAAAGATTACAATCTTTATGTTTAAAGCCTGAAAGGTCGAAAAGTTGAAGGGGACTGAATACTTTTGCAGGGCACTGTAATTCCAATGAACTTACCAGTTGGCTTGAGGTGCTTTTAAAGAGTTTGCCTCAAAATAAAAACCACAACAGACAAATAAAGTCACTATGAGTCGCACCGGACGGAGAGAAAATCTGTATGTGGTTGGTATCCTTCAGACGCCACTGACCCCATAGATGTGAATCTGCTGGCTGAAGTTGGTACAATTATCATTATCTTCAGAGAAACAAGTCCTTAAATAACATACGCTGAAAAAAATCAGGAAGGAATAGCTTATTAGTCCGAAGCCAACAACACAAAAAGAGCCAGACTGTCATTGGCAAATGCACTCAAGGAAAAATATCAAAAATGTTTAAGATGTGTCTTGTTATTTGAGACAAGACTATAGAGGAACAGGAAGGAGGTTATGACTTGGCCACATATGGGTCTTCAAAATGGATGGCTTATGAGAGGCTTAAGGAAAGGGCATAACACAACAGTTACCTCATTGCCACAGAAAGGTTAAGAAATCTGACTTGGTTACAGCAGTTTGATCAGGAATAAAGAGCTACTAAGTGAGAATGACGCCATCACTCTGAGAGGAATATAAAAACAGATTACAGTCCATGGCCATAATCATCGTTGCTGCATTTGGATGAAAAAAGGGAAGAAACTAGCAAGCCTGTAAAAACAGGGCAAAACTTGAAAACGTTATGCCAACAGAGAAATACACGGTTGGTGGCATTAATTTTTAGACACGAGGATGGAGAGTTGTGCAAAACAAGTGAATGCGTGAAGAATGTAGAGCAAGAGAGAAAATATACAGAATGCTGATAACAACTTAAGACGGTGATAGATCTATAAGAAAATCACAACAGTGATGAGCAAAAACAGTGAACAAGGAGAATCTTGTTCCATGTGTCCTCGGTGACTTTCAGCTCTTTTTGTGTCTGCCCTATTTCTAAGCTCTCACATATCCACGGAGCCAATAACACGGCAACCGAATTATTAGCACAAACAAACACTGTGGAATGGCTGCCAGCAGCTGCTGCTTAGTTGGTCGCAGCTTCCCCCAGTGAATATTTTCCAATCAGACCGACAGAAAGGCTTAGCAGGTAGGCACGGGCTTTTGTCCCCTGAGAATGCTCATGGCTTTAGCCAGGTTTCTTTAATCCACCGTATGTCAGAGCTGTAATCTGCTCACTTGGATGACATAAAAACATTGTAAGATTCCTAATTAGAATGAAAACATTTTACTCTTCACAGAAAGAGTTTCCTTTTTGTTTTGTAAACACATTATGCGTTTTTGGCTAAATATTAAACACTGCAAATGTACTGCAAGGCATTAGCCTTAAAAAGTTTGCTCAACATAGTTTTGTAAGCAGGCACAGGTTTTTTATTACAAACCCAGAAGATATGAAACATCCTCTCAAAGGAACACACATTGTCAGCATGTCTCAATTACAGCTTGAATTCTTTACTTAAGAAACACGCAGGGATCAACGGGTAAACTGATGCTTGTTTGTGATTTTTCTCCCAGAAAATGTCTGCAAGCGTTTACAAGCAAAGACGCACAACTATGTAATATGTTATAGTAAAAAGGTTTAGAAAACTCCAAGAATGCCAACTTTTAAGGCAAGCTTTGCCTGGCCCATCCGTTTCCACTAAACAGAACCTGCTGTTCAAGTGTGCGTGTGTGTGTAAATGGTCGGGCAGCAGAGCTCTCTCAGGTTACATCCACACAGGAAGGCTAAGAGCAATAACAAAGGTCTTTCAAAGGAACCCTCAGCAGGTTAAGATAAAATGTTTGAGCTCAAACTGATAAAAAGCATCTGCAGCTTAAATGAGCGGGCGCTGGTATCGGCGCACGGGTATGTACAGATTGAGACAGACAACGAATTCCCTACAGAGGTTAAACAAACACACACAGACAGGCAGACCTGAGGGAGGACATCCTACTGTATGACTGGTTAGGTGCTGAGAAAACCACCTGTGAGGCTGATGCATCATATCCAGACCCGTAACTAATGTCCGAACTGAGACACACAGAACTGATTATGCTTTTAATCCACCACTCTAATGTGATCGTGCTTCGGCAAATATTGGGATGGATTTATATTTGGGAATTTTGGAAAACTGGTTGCATTTTTTTTTCAATAGTAAACACACAAACCCAAAATACTTAAAACTACATAGGACTACAACCAACATGGCTTATCTATACCTGATAAATCACAGAATAATGATAATGAAAATAGATTTTGTAGCTTGAAAGCTCAGTATTAGACAAGGCAAACTAATACTGAGAGAAACAGTAAAAAGACAGTTGTACCAATCAGAGAGGAATCAGCTGATATCACTGTAAACGACTCTGGTCAGGAATCCACATGTTAAATATTCTGAATTATTTCTTTGTGCTAATCAAATAAATACAAAAAGGAAGTAGACTTGCAGGACTATAAAGATAAAAAACAACAGCTATGATAAAACTGATAACATAAAAACAGCAAATAAGGATATCAGACAGAAAATGTTGAGCCTATCTTTGTGTATAATTTAATTGATTTATCTCTTTATGTGCCATGAAATGTACCCTGGATGAATAAATAGAATAAAATAGATTTTAGAGACTTATTAGAGATGTATGAAGGGGACATTTTTTTCATTGTTGTAAGTTTAGAATTAATTTGAAATGAAATTAATTTTCTTTTTAAAACTTTTAAAAGCTGAGCCAATACATATGAGGAACCTTTACAACTTTAAGCACAGAAAGAATTTGATTACTTTAAAAGAAAAGATCTCAAACTTTAAAGACATCTCTAATTCTTACCTGGAAGCCCTGGATGTGAGCCAGGTAGTCCAGCTGCTGCGCTGGCTGCACAGAGACACTACAGGCCAGGTTCTTCCCCTTTATAGGCCCTGACCCGTCTGCTGGGGGGGACTGACCGTTGAGCAGCAGCTCCCTGGCCATGGTAGCAGTGGGGCTGGGTGAGGAGGACGAGCTGTTGTAATAAGGAGAATGTCCTGGGGGTAGAGGAGCAGAGCAGGACCCCATGTCTTTGGATGCAATGTAATTTACGGACCCTCCGGTGCTGCTGCTAGCGGTGCCCGTTGTGCTGCCGCTCTGCTTCCTGCTGGCTTCCATCTCTTGATAGACGTCAGGACTGAGGTGGAGAAGGCCTTTCTGGGCTGGGGGATCAAAGAAGCAGGAGAATCAATTAGAAAAACTGTAAATATGAATGTGTAAACAGAATTGGTCATAGAATCTCCCCCGTCAAACAATAAGCAATAATGAGAAACAAGAAACTAGCAGGATTACTTTAATAATGTTTTTCAAAAAAAAAAAAAAGATGGAAACATTCTTCTAGAATAAGGATTATTAATAACATTTCAACGGTTTAACTTGAAGTAATCTTTGAAAGATGCATCCGAGGTTATTTTAAGGAAAGTTGGATCTTCATAATTTCTTATCAACAATTTTAAGAGAATGCAATAAGATTCATTCACATCATTACCATGTTTCTCTTTTTGTATATATGACAGCAAAGAGATGTCAACATAACAATTCTGGTTTTCACGTAATATCTAAGGAGATCTTAGATAAGAAAAAGGAAATGAAAGAGAAATAGTTAAAGAGTGTTCTTTATAAAATCAAAATGAAAGTGAGTCATGTGACGATGCTTTCACAAGAGTCCTCTAGAAAGACACCAGACAGGTTTTAAACACCAATTTTAATCAAATCCACCAATTACCTGTTATCCAGAAACAATGAAGGTGGTTTTATTCAACACAAAACTAAGGCTGGTTAACTCGTTTTACCAACCATATTTTACAATATTTTAGAATTGTTTTACAGATAAAAAAAAAAATGTATATTGTCCAAACTAAAGAAAACACTTATCAGAATGTATCAGGGATTCTATGCATAAAGCTTTTATCAGACTTGCAGAAAAGTGAATGAAGGTAAAAGCTGTTTGTGTTGCTGTTTACGGCCCCTCAAAAAAGATGCTGTTTTTAGTTTGAAGGCATTTAATAAGCTGTCGGTTTAATCAGACACTTGCCAGCTAAGAGAGGGAGTAGTCGACTCTAGTTCACCAAGACTTAAGGCTGTTCTGTTTAAAATGACTGAGAATCAAAACCCATGTTTTCTATGCAATGGGGCACTAATCAAAGTGAATGCGATTTGTCACTGCCTTTCTAGTGTTAGGAAACAATGTTTGCCCGGCAACAGACTTCTGCTCTTCTACCTTTTTCGTCACAAATGTTTCGGATAATCCAAATAATTCAGATAATCCAACTAATTCGAATACCTGGAGAACTTGTTGTATAATTAATGATTAATTGTCAACTCTGTCATTTGCTTTATAGTTTTAATTCGATGTGTTTGAAGTTATTCTACAGTATCAGAATAAGATCTGAGTTCAAACTTTGCTGGGACGCTCCGAAACTTCGTTCAGTGTTTAAAAACATTTAGAGGGGGCCTAGGATCATTGATCTGGTGTGGAACCAACGTGTGATTGGGCTTAAGGCTCTGATGGGAAATGATGGTTTGCTATTTTCCTGCAGGATTTCTGATAAAGAAAATGAGTAAATCCACCAGTTATGGTGGGTTTTTCATGTGTTGAGGAAACAAAGTAGCCTTAAACCTTCACACTATCAAAGCAGTACCTGTTAGTATCATGGTCTGAGTCTGAAAAAATGTTTTAGATTCAGTTCAGATGCAACATGAGACACAAGTTTACAGAAATGTCTTATTTTCTCTGGTCAGTATACAGAATATTTTCCCCAAATTCTAGGAGATCTTCATGCTGTTCTCTTTTTGGAAAATGTGAGACAGGTATTAAGGTTCTTTTTAGCAAACACTCTTTCTTTTTTGTTGTCAAATCACCAAATCTGACCTTAACTGAGGGAAGTGAGGACTGCAGGGGGGCTCTTGTGGATTTTTTTTTTGTGACCTTTTGGTTAAATCTTTGATTTGCTCTCAGGGTAATGTTGGATGACAAGCTCCTCTTTAGGATAGGTTACTATAGCTTTAGGTTTTATTCAGCTGTGGTTTGTCAGTGCTCCAAAGGCTTGGAAATGTCTCTGTGACCGTTCTCTAAATAGATAAAATACAATAACAGTTTTTTTTGTTTTTTCTAGTTTATCTAGCTTATTACCGTACGTCCACAGGGTGGGTAATCAGGGTTAGGGTTAGGGTAAGGGAAATTCAGGTGTGGATAGCTTTTCAAGAGAATCATTATGTAAAAGCTGCTTTTAGTTTATGTATTCATTCAGGTGTCCTTTATTCAAAAATCAAATCTACTTGATGGTCTGAAATATTAAAGAAACTGAACTTAAAGGGAAAACAGAGAGTGGGGGGAGTGTTTGTATCTTTGCAGGCTTTAACGAAGTTTTCTTCTTAGATTTTAAAAGATATGCGCTCATCTGATATTGTTCTTTTTTTTTGTACAGGTCAAAAAAAAACTCTAGATCATGGTGTTAGTAGGGGCTGATCTATTCAGTCTGTTTCCATAATAGACTTAAGTTAAAACAAACTCTTGAACGGGAGGAACATTCACCCGGGCTTCAGCCTTTGATTTAACACATACAGTCAGTTTGAACCTTCACATTTAATTATTTGTCCTGTTAACAGGATTTACTTCCTTTTCTACACCTGACTAAACTCAAGTTCCCTTTTGGGATGTCGATGTGTCCATTCATCCTTGCTTGCAGAGAGGATCCTGAGATTTCCAAATTCAAGTATCAGAATCGGTTTGGAGGGGAAAGAAAAGGTGGATCATTGAATCCCTTGAATTTAGCTGCTGCCTTCTTTACATCCACTAACTTCTCTTTGGAAAAGTGATATTTAAAAAAAAATTGGAAAAGGACTATTTTATATTTTGCATATATATTATATTTTTTCTGTATACACACTTAGATCAACTCAACTATCAATAATGTAGATGCAAGTTTAAAACAGATCCTTTAAATAGCAGTTTGTGATCAGTAATAACTTCACTTCATAAAACAGCAAAATATAACCATACTTGGTCTTAAGGATCAAAGGTCTAAACAGAAGGGTCTAGTAGTCAAACATAAAGGTATTGTTTTAAATTTACATTTTATCTCTTAAAACAACTGGAACTAGAAAAAGCACTCAGAGCGCAGACCTCCACCTAGCAGCAAATATTTCCCATATTGTGTCTCACATCTACAGCTAAAACTCACGCATGATCTGGATCATGACCAAATTTGGACTGCTTGTTCTGCCAAATAATGTTGAAGAATCTTTGACAAACATCCTCCATCCGGATTATGATAAGGATCATTACCAAAACTTAATGAATTGTTACTTGGACTGAGGTGCACCTTTGGTAAAAATGTCATTAAAATCTGTTCATAACTTTTCAACTTATCCTGCACACAGACGGACAAACGGACAAACTCAACTAAAAATATAACCTCCTTGGCAGAGATAATTAACAGCTTTGAAATGTCAATTTTTCTTATAAATATCCAGACTTCAAGAAGTCTGAAATGATATTCCAATATTCTCCAGACTTTTTAACAGCTGTGTTTATACTGAGATTAAATTTAACACACGGAGAAAGGCTGAGATTAGCTGTCCAAACTTGAATCTATTTTGAGGGGTGATCATTTTCAGATTTTCATTACTAACCAAGTCATCAGGTGTGTACTAAAACAGGTGCGATGTCTATTCTGGAATTAAATTAGCAGGTCTGAGCAAAATTGATGTATTGGTTGACTTACATATTGGATAAGGTCGAATACTCAAGGTGTTGCCGGGAAACAAACGCAGCCGCTTTCTCTCTCACTCTGAAATGCAAACACAGAGACCCAAACCAAGGGTCCCCCGATATCAACAAAGCGTCACTGACTTCATCCTTGATGGGAACCAGCAGCATCAGCTAAGTGGCATCCTGCCCAACTTTTAACAGTTCTTCAAACAGATACTTTAAAAAAAACTGAATTATTTTTTTAATATCTTTAAAAAATTCTTAAAGTCATTTGGATCCATTTAAGCACTCTGTTTGTTAAACCGGATGCAGCTCTGCCAGAACACCGTGTTCCTAGATTAGGTTTTGACAGAATTTAGACTATTTCATGTTGCCCTTGGTCATGACATGAAGGAAGACACAGCCTTGAATTTGAGGCGTTCATTAAAGCTGTGTTTGTTTGAAAACAAACATGTGACGCATGTCGGAGGAAGAAGACAGCAGACAAGGATGAGTTTGTGAGGCGTTGATGATAAAAGAAGACGAAAGGATGAGTGGATGCTAAAACACTGTGAGGAGCCCTCCAAACCCACCCAAGGTCAGTGGAGACAGGAAGACCAGCTGTTTTTGTGTCTGTGCGTACGTCTGAGGGCTCGTTTGTGTGCGAGCGTGTGGACTAACAGCTGGGAGAAAACGCTGGAGCCAGCTCCAGAACTGACAGGCCACTTCCTGTTTCAGTTAACATTTACCATCCACTGCACAACGCCAGAGATTTGCACAGTTGTAGTCAACTCGTGTCTAAGGTTTCTGGGAAAGCGCTGACAGCGTTTCCCATTCGGAGTGCTCCAAAAAAGAAAAGAAAAGCTGCAGCAATGAAATCCAAGTCTCATTACTCATACTACTGCAAACTGCCCATCGCCAAGCGTGACACAACTTCCACCATGTTTCTCCTCCTTCATTCCAGTCAAGTTGATAACTCTAATTTCAATTTGCACGAGAAAAAGCAGCAGGCAGAACATGGCAGCATGAAAATATTAGATGTCATCCATCCATGACATCACAATGCTGAACGAGGAGTATGCATGTGAGGAGGACCGAGTACCTGATGCTGAAGTCACATGGTGAGCGTGAGAAGCAAGACAAAGAAACAAAGTCAATAAGTGACGGAGTTTATTTCTGCATGATGTTGAGACAGAGGTTGTGAAATTGTGTACACAAAGTAATAGCGAGTTGGGGAGAGTGGGGGAGCGAGCTGAGGTTCAGAAGAGGAGAAGGGGATAAAAGAGAGAGAGAGTTGTGTTGTTCCTGAGGGGGTCCCACCCAGACTCAGTGTCCGGTGGGCTATGGGAGTGCTGGAGGGAAGCCAGAGTCGAGCATGAGACTGATCGAAAACAGATAGGGCCGGAGCCCGCTGCTATAAATCACCAGTGTGGAGCAAGACCTTTACATAGCTCACGCACGCACACGCTGTGCACAAACGCACACATACGAGCAGCAGGAAATGAATTGTGGCAACTCAAGTGAAAAGCCCTGCTGCAGCACCCATGGGAATAAAAGGGAGAAAAATCACTCTTCTTACTTCGTTTTCCTCTGCTTTTCTTTTTACGCTCCCTTCCTGTCTCTGAGCCACCCTGTTTGCTGGAGCTGCGTCTTCCACTCGGGGGCAAAGGACATGTACACACGCAGCCTGGAATGAAGGCTGAGGGCGACTGTGATGCGTGTGGGAGAGAGAACTACAGATAAAACAATAAATAAGCAGCCGCATTTTTTTTTTCTCCCCCCCCCCAACTAATGCATAAATGTTTCTTGATTTAGGAGAGAAAATTTGTGGATGTTCTCTATAAATTTGGCCTTTATAGAAGAGTGCTCAAACGTAATCTGACATCGACAGAAAGTTGTAAGAAATGTTTCAGTTTCAACGAGTCATGCAGGGAATCCTGCAACCATTGTTATGTTGCAACACGGCGGTGGCAGCACCATGCTGTGGGGAAGCTTTCGTTCTGCAGGAACAAAGCCGGTCAGAATTAGAGAGAAAATGAATGGATGCATGTTGCTCTTGGTAGAAAAATATGGACAATGGGGGTGGGGGGTGTTGTTGCACAATACCAGGAAAATACAGAGTATTGATACTGTAACTGAATATCTTCTTGGCACCTTTATATTCTTCATGTCACTTTTTCTCTGATTATTTTGATCTCAGGCACTAAAAACCAATTCTTATACGTTCAGCTCTACAGGATTACCATGCGTTATACTTGAAATGTAGTATAAACACAGATGTTGTGGCAGTTTGTTGCTACAATTATACTGCACACATTAATTATAAGATAATGCGATTCAATAAATTGTGAAGTGCAAGAGCAAACATATTTGTCAAAGTTTTCACATAATGATCCAGAGAAATAAAATTAGAGGGGGTGTGTCGTCAAACTAAAAGAATTCAAACACATGATGCACGCATGTTGGAATAATGATCAGTGTTGGGTTTCACTCAGCTGATAAACCTTAAAAACGTTTAAATGGGACTGAACAGGTCGTAGCAACTTTACTTCAAAAAATAAAAACGTGACTAGAGAGAAATCTAGTGACTTTTCTCTTTGTTTTTAAGCACTTTTAGGGACTTCGTATGAAAGCAGCAATCATTCTATTGTTACTGCTGCCACGAGTCTGTCCCTACTTCCCTAAGCGTTCTCTCACAGGAACAGAGCTGCAGCTGCCTCGTCCTGAAAGCTGCATGCAGTCTGAGCAATGAGAGCAGAAAGGACACCTGCTTCATTTTCCTGTTGTAAATGTATAACGCATGCGCAAATATGATTCTACCAACAAAGCAGAGTATAAAAAATAACAGAAATATTGTCTTTTAAACCCTGCATTTATATATATGTGTGTGTAAAAAATACTGATATATAAACTAATGAAACCAAAGATATCAAGAAAGATAGTTAAAACAGATTTCACACATTTAATGAAAATTATGTATTCCATACAATTTCCAAGTCTTTTAAATTAACCTTAAAAGAACATTAAGTTATGGCAGGTTCTACAGTGTCCTTTTGATTACCCTTTGGTGCTTCCAAAACCCTGTAAGTGAAAGTTTCACCAGTGCGCTTTTGATCGAATACACCTGAATTCCTGCAGATAAGACACCAGCAATTACCTTAGAGAAACAGCTGCAGTTGCTGCCTATCAATCTGTGAAGGCGTAAAGGGAAATGTCCAAACCATTTAAGGTTAGAATATTCACAAATGAAATTAGAACAACTTGCAGTCTTTTTAGGGAATGGAGGTCCTAGCGGAGCCACCGCTTGCGCTGGATCATACAAAACTCAGAGAAAAGTTAAGATTGAAATGCCAGATTTCTTCGGCCTTTTTGGCTCTAAAAAGAACTCGGCAGCACAACCAACATTTCTGAGGGTTAATCTGAAAGACCAGCAAGACTCCTTCAAAAAGATGATATAGTTTTGACATGTTTGCTTAATTAATCCATTACTATTTTGACTAACAACAAACACAAGATATCAGCACTTATCCATCATACCAAGAGCACCATCTGCTTTCTGCTGTCTCTGAATCAAAAACTCCTCTGGTTGCAAAACATTCAAATGTTAGGCTATACATCCAACAGCTAACTGTTGCTCAAAACTAGGTTTGACAGGAAAAATAAAACACTTTTGTAGATTTAGAAATCAGCTGCCTTAGCAAATGCTTTTAAAGACTTTTTGACAAGTTATTGTATAACATGTATAACAAAATTTTTAATCTACATTTATTTAAAGAAAGCATTAAATAAATCCAGCATGAAAAATGATTGATGACTGTTTTTAATAATAAAAAAACATGTTAGAAAAGAACAAGACTGTTTACTGTGCTTAATCATTTTCTAGAAAATGTGCATATCAATACAAATTTCAGCATATTGATGCTAAAGGCTTTAAAGTACTCTTTCTAGCCAAGTGGGCTGCAACTTTTCCACCTAAAAAAGCTTAGCCAATAAGAACAGAGGACAAATCAGAAACATCTTCCATTCACCATCTGCAGCAACACACAGAAAATGGAGACCAGCTGTTCTTGTTCAAATGAGTTGTAAACGGTGTTTATGCAAAAAACATTACCCAGAAATTAGCATCATGTGAGTGCTGTGCGAATCGTGCTTTTTAAAGAGCCGATTAGTAGATAGTAAAGCCAGATGCACAGGGTGTGAGAGGAACTGAGAATAGCAGCAGACCAAAGGCAGACTCTGAGCCGACAACAGAAATAATCTCCAAATAAGGAAAACATCTCCCAAGTGGCTCTCCTCTAGAGCTATTGGGCAACTCCTGGATCCCAGGTTACCATAGAAACAGCAAACACAGAGTGATCATGCATCTGTAAACATGAAGATCCTCTTTTATAGGATTGGACTTAATTAGAGATCTTGGATTAGTTTCCGACTTATAGGAGATGTTAATGTTCTCATCTGGATTCTGTATATAAAGTATAAAATAGCAACAGTGTGCCGAATGGTTTAAATTCATTTAAATGCTGCTCAGTATGACAGGTGGAACACAGCATCGATTCTCCTCTCCAAGGTCATATTGGACTCTCTGTTAGCAGCTCTACAGAAAACATGAGATCAAGCTGACAGCGACAACAGGAAATTGTCATCTAATGTGCTTGTTTCAAACTTCTCAGACTCATCAATTATCACCTACACAGCTTCTTTCATAGCTCAATGCATTAACTACGCTTGTATCAAAATAGAAATCGCCTGACCTTTAATCAGTTGGGGGACATCACAACCAATCAAGCTCAGTACATAGCAGGCTAGTTTAGGACACTGAACAATTAAGGGCACCGAAAATGATTGCTTTGGATAATCTGCTTAAAAATCTATATTGACTATTTTCTTAGCAACAGAAGAGGAATAAACAACTATTTCCACAAAAAAAAAAACATCGTTTGGCTTCTTTTAAAGAGTCCTTTGAGTCCAGCTCTCCTCTGTAAATGACATTTCCCTATTGGGCTCATTACATTCCAGAGTAAATTATAACATCATTGAATTATTTAGTACAAGTCAGAGAGTGTTTTTCTAAATAATGTTTCTGTCATGATGCTGATTTTATTTTGCCTCGGTTTCAGTTTATTTTCACCTAATTTTTTAGCTAAATGTCGTAAGAAAATAACGATGCTGTGATGATATTAATCTAAATATACATCCATCTAACCTATGGACTATGATATTAATTACAGGCCTCCTCTGAGGTTAAGTGTTCGTTCATAGCTAACATTTAAAGTTAGGCTAGTTTTAGTGCTCATCAGGTACCCAAACAACAATACAATAATTTTAGATAATCTTTATAATCTCCCAGCAGCAAATAACAGCTTCGGATTGCAATTGCAAAGTGTTTGGTGATTCTCATGGAAGATGAAAATTATTGACTCTCCCAAACAACTGATAATCTCACCAAATACCAAAAGGGTAAATTCAAGTCACTCAATTCATCCGTTCCATTCACTTCCATGGCCACAAGTATAAAGAAAATCCAGCATCTAGGCACAAAAACTGCCATTATAAGCATTTATGAAAGAATGGATCGATCTCTGGAACTCAGTAGGTAACATAGTCGCATGTCAGGATGCAACCTCAGATATGAGTCAGCAGTAAATTAGCAGCGAAGTTTGGGACGACGTCATAAACAAGCGAATAATCTGAAATACGCCAAATACAATTATTTTCCCTCCATTATTGCTTTTAATTTTCTTTTTCTAAGAATAAAAAAAGAAATAAAAATGCAGAAAAAAAAAAATAACAGCTGCTTATAACATTTCAAACAAAACAGAATATACCTTTAAACAAGATATAGACCTTGTGGTTGTTGCAAAATAATAGACGTGTGCCAACCATTGAAATGCAATTTGCTTTAAGTTTACACAAACATTGGGCATTACGAGGAAAAAAGATTGAGTCATGATTAACCTAAGTGCTACATATATAAACCCATGTAGTAAATATGATCTGCAACAGTGATGCATCTTTCACCGTAGAAACCCCTTATTTTTTTATCAACATATGCTTGGCGTATGTTTTTTGGGATGCTTATTTTTTGAGTGTGCATCTCTATGCTTGTGTGTTAATCCTGAGTGAAAGGCTGTGTATTTTGCTCAGGAAGGTAGCAGAGGGACTCCCCAGAGGGCCCCTGTGTGTTGGCCCTGTAAGCCTGTGTGAATGAGCCTGAATTCACAGGCTCCCCACGAGGACGCACGGCCAATTAAGCTGACAGTCAGAAGCCCATTGACCAGTCACAGAGATTAAACGCCGGGCCATCTTGGTGGCTAAAACCACCTGCGCGATCGGAGGGGTTTTTGGAGAGCAGGAGAGGAGGAGGAGGAGGAAATGGTAATAGACACAGGGAGACGTGCCGATACTCACTGTTACTCGTTGCTTCGGTAAAAGGCGCCTTTTGTCCATTCCAGCCTTTGTTGTCCATCTGTAGAGATGGAGAGAGAAGCAAAGAAGGGGGGGGAGGTAAGAAAGATGTCGATTCTTGAACAGACAGCTTCTTCACGCATGTCAGACAAGTTCCTTCCTACTGTTTGCTCCACAAAGAGACAAACGCTCACAAGATGGAATGTCTATGGAGACTACTGTCTCTCTAAGCCTGCTACTTATTTAGATGGGGGTTTCAATGTTAAGCAACTTGGAAGAAAAAAAAAAAGGTTTCCTTTTCAAAGTGCTGCTTCTGCCTGCACAAACACGCATAGCCACAAGTAGGTTTTCAAACCAGAAACAAATTATTTCTGATGCGTGCGACAGCTGAAGAGGGATAATGGCTGTAAAGAAATAGAACCCACTGTTTGTTAACAGCTTTCCTCAGATCATTTAGTAGGAATGAAGAACATAAAAGCGGGATGGATTGAGGGGAACGAAAGATGAAGCAAGGAGGAGAATGATCTTATGACAGATTACTTCTTCTATGATATCAACAGAGACCAAGTTGCTCTGAAGATTTAAACTTGCAGCACATAATTTTTTTTCCACATAAGAAACTTTTTTTTTGAATAACTGCACATGTGCTCCTCAGGGGAAACCCCCATCAAATGTGCATGTGTGAGACCTGCTGACCTAGTGCACAGCTCTGTTGACGGTACGCCCACATGGCGTTCACATTTACCCTCTGTACTCATCGTATACTTCAAGCTATAGGTTGAGAGCAGAATGTCTGAAACCCAAACTCATTGGATACATAAAGACTAGAGGTGTACATGATCAGCTAGAGGAAACGAGCAAGGAGCGAACAGGTATATTGGAGTAAGGTGAGAACATCATAATGATCAGCTGGAGCTCAAAGCTGAAAATAAGACCGTTTATTACGTCTTTAAGGAAAAATAGACCTGTCAACAAATGCTTTTAGTGAAGTATTAGATACCAGAGGCTAATAAATATGTACATTATTCAGATTTATGTAGGGATTCTTTCCAAAGAAAAAAAATTGTATTAAGAGTCAACCATAATGTTATTACCAGTAAGACAAGGACCAGCTTCACCAGGAAAAGAAGATTAGCCATTTTCAATTTTCTAGCCATCAACAGAGTCTTGTATAGATTAGACTGGGAGTCTTTTTATGTTCCTCAAGTTATAATTTAATCATTTGGCTAAACTGAAAAGTGCTTTTTTGTTTTGGATGAAAGAACCTGCAATTATCAGTGGTGTACGTGTCAAAACATCATTTTAGCGAATTGCTGGATCCATCATTTATTGGCCAAAAGTTGGCAAAGTCATCACAACATTCCAGCAGGCTTACCTCCTGCTCTGACTTTGACTTAATCCCAGATAAGTAATAGAACCAGCAACCGACTTTACAGCACAAGTATGAAAGAAAAGTGATTTAACTAAAGCTTCATTCTTTCACTATAACAAAATTCACAATTAACAAAATCTATTAATTGCTTTAATCGATCAACTGGATTCAACTCAAGTAGGTCTGCTACTTCCTGTTTCCTCGTGTATTAAATGGAGCTTGCTACAAAAGAGGCAAATCCCTAAAAAAAGAAAAGACAGGAGAAGATGACATTCAAGCGATGAAGACGTGTTGATACTCAAAGCTCTAGAAACAGGAACAAGACAGCAGTTACTCACGTTAACTTGCTTTTATCAGCTGCCAGGGTTATAAATGAAAAGTGTGTCCTGAGGACCTGCTTTTCTTCTAAATGCCCTGATTAATATACTAAGGCAAATCATTCAGAGGTCATCATCCGACACCATGTAACCTATTCTTATAGATAAAACCATACATACTCAAATGTGCAACAGCAAACAGTGAAAACTTTTCACCTCGCCTGTCAGTGGTCATAATGTTGTATAAAGTCTACTCAGTGCTGATGACAACAACGGTTAGCTACTCTTCATTGATGTCTGAAGGAAAATTGCAATTTAACAGAAAGCTCGGTTATGTAACATAATCTCTATCGGATTCTGTTCTCTCAAGCTTAAAAACCGATGAGGTGAATAAAAATGAGGGTGATCAATGGTTGCTTGCAAAACACTGGGTTCAGAGGAGCTGAAGGTGTTACGTAATAGGTTAGCAGCACTGAGGCCGGTGATAAATCAGAGGGAGTGGGTTTAGAGTCGGTATGTGTGTACATGAAGAAATAAGACCTAATAAAAAATGTTTCAAACTGAAATGCGGTTTGAGATAAATTTTCATTCCTTGTACACATTTCAGTTTTTCATGCAATTCAAAGTGTTGCTACATGATTTTCATGTCAGATATTTTAACTGATTCAGATTGAAATGTTAAAGAGTATCCAGACATTTTTTTTGGTGTTTTTTTTCCCTATTATTATAAATCTAAAAGGTCACAATGACTTTTTGGTAGTTATTTATGCCAGGATGAGAAAGTAATCTGGAATAGAAGACTTTAAGAAGGATGGATAACAGGGAAGGGAGACTGATTGATGAACAAAAGGGTAAAATAAAGCCTGAATTTATTGATTTATTCTTTTAAAAATCTCCCTCTTTTGTATATGTTTCTGACTTTTCCCTTAATTAACAGAGTAGAAACCGTTTGACATTTTCCTTCTCAAAATGTTACTCAAAAAAAAAACTAAAATAAAAACTGTCATCAGGAGCCACAAACTTTAGTCATATTTTTCAGTGGGGTGATGACAGCTTAAAAGTTTGAAGAACTCCTTACCGTAATCCCACAGTGGGATAAATAAATGGTTACACATAAAAACAAAAGGAGGAGGTTTGTATATAGATTGAAAATGAAATACAGAGGTTGCATTTGTGTTTGATTTGTACCTCCGAGGGATTCGTAGCGACTGTGGAGGCCTTGTATCCCAGCTGCAGCAGCATTGCTTCAGCAGCGTTCCGCTTGGCCACCTTCTTGTTAGGTCCCGTTCCCGTGGCAACCTCGTTATTCACCTTCACCTGCACGAACGCACACACGTGAAGAGGCAAACAATCAGACACACGTGATAAAGAGACGTGGCTGAATGGTACGGAGACGTATTAACATGCTGTTTGGTTGGTGTCTCGGTGCTTTTCTTAAGCCTTTTTCCTGCAGCTCATAAGCCTCCATTCACTTTCAGCTGAGAGCTCTCACTTCCTCAGCCAAGTCAGCCTTGCAACGTGAAGTGTTTGTTTTTCAGTAATCCCAAAGCATTAAATCTGTCCACGCAGAATGTAAGCAGAAATTTCCAAGAGCAGATCGGACGTCGTTGTGTTATACAAACAGACAATTATACTGTACAAATAACATTGTGGGGAGCCGGGGCCTGTGAAAAGCCAGGCCTCGGTGCACTCATTGAAAGCGGCCTGACAATCTCAAGTACTGCTCTGAATGCATGAAGCTGGCAAAGACATACAGACAGAGTAAACAGTTAACTCCCAACCAGAATCACTCTTTTATTGAGTATTAAATACTGATAAGCACCTCAAAGGCATTTGATATAAGGTGGAGGCTTTTTTTTCCCCTCTTTAAACAAAAGATGTGAAAACAGAGGCTCACTTGAGCCCTGTTGCCTACTGGGGGAAACAATATGGAAATTTTAGAAGAGTGAGTGGACTGCACAAAAGAACGCACACAAACACACACAGACGGTTCCTGATGTGTGCATCAAAGAGGCATGGAGAATAGAATTGGGGCCGAATTACTCGCTGATGGTGAGAGAAGCTGTGTTCTTTATATAAAAGAGGAGGATTAAGGAAAGAAAAGCGAAGAGAGCAGGTTTGACTGAGTGATGGACTAAAGATGAATAGGGGCAAAAATGAATCAAATTCATAAAAATGATTTACCGTGGTATGTGTACATTTTAATCAAACATTAAAGACCCAATATCCCTATGAGGGTTACATTATGTAGATAGTTTGAAAAAAAGGGAAGCATTATCATAAAAATGAAGACAATCTGTGAATCTTCCAACAATTAATGGCTGAATCAGAGGCTGCAGAGCACAATAACCTTACAAGGACGGAAAGATCTGAAACCTACTGATCAGTTTTAGGCTTGATTGTTCAAACCTACAGCTGGAAATGTTTTCATCAGCCTGTGTTTTCCTCTCCTCCATCTTTCTGAAGTAAACCATGAGACATGATGCTCTTCAGGGTTCCATATTTCCCCCTGAATACCATAAGAAGTGATGTTCCTACGAGACGGTAGCTATGACATCACCAGAAATATCATCCAATCCTGTCTGGATTTACTCCAGATCTTTTAATATACGGCTATTAGTGCTTTATAAATGTGCACTCAAATCAATTTATTATCCCGATGAAACCAGAAGGCATCAGAATAAGAACAATGCTTAATATTGTTTTAGAAGAAAAACATCTAACTATATCTGCCACAAGACAAGTGGCACTGATTTAAAACTTTATGAAGATTTTACACAGAATAGGATTTTTTACTTTTTTGGCAAAATCTGGGCAACACTTAGAAACAGAGATTATAATTCCTTCCAAAAAAGAAATTATTAACTTTTACTTATCAGAGAAGTACGTAAAAATATTAAACTCCGTGGCACGGATAGGCTGCTTGAGAACCAGCTTCTTGGTCCTCGACTTAAATGGCCTAAAACAGCCTAAATCATGCAACCAAATGTAGTGCTGCTAACAGACAGCGTTGATTCTGCTGACATGAGGTTACAAAAAACCTGACGCAGAATGACCAAAACTGTTTGATAGGATCACCAATTTAAAAATAATCGAATCTGCAATTGTATTTTAGCAATTTTACAGCATCTAACCATGCTATAATACATTTATAATACAACCTACATTTGCTACAATTTGGGCAACCAATGACATAACTGATAATAAATTACATTTTACAGTTAATACTAACATAAACTATGCTATTAAAATGAGCAATGATAGCAGCTAACCCAAAGCTTTAAACACTAAGTTCACTCTGAAGTAAGGCGGTGGTAGCATCATACTGTGGGTTGTTTATATCTCAAACACAGTTGAAACTGACCCAAACTGACAATGACTGACTCTATGGATACAGCAGGCTAATATCGGAGTTTCAACTCTATTGAAAAACGTTATGTGTGTTTATTAGGAAGGCAGAAGGTTTTCCAAGGGTTAAGGCTGGACACAACACTTCTGGTTGAAGGTATAACCTGCAAAAGGACATTCAACCAAGAATGCAATATATAGCTGAGCCTGTATGTATAATTCTAAGCCTGTTTGGATTATAGGAAATCCACAGTTAATTGAACATTTTCCACCCAGTTCTCAATTTGTAGTCATTTTGCCGAGGAAAGATAAAAAAAAAATTCTTGGAACAATTTATTACCAGGGGATTTTTTAACTGATAGAGCTATGAGTAAATGCAAACAGTAAACTGAAAGCAGCAACAACTGGACTTAGAAACTCTGATCCGGACTCACTGAACCAGGCGGAGCGTTCTCATACAGCTGTTGTTACTGGACAGTATGTGCATAAACTTATTTCAGTTTTTCTTTTTTTAATCATTTCGCAAAATCAATAAGCTGTAAAACGAGCTAGCATTAAGATCGTTCAGCACTAACAGAGCACTGCCAGCAGTTGTTTTCCCAGTGCACCATGTTTCAATTATTTTTCAGTATATGAAGCTTTATATGCTCATATTTTCATGAGAGTGAACTTGGAGACAGATTTTATAGTTAAAAACGTTCTACACTGCCAACTGTGATTAAAATGACAGATTCATGCACAGACCAGAGGGAACGGTCATCCTTGTTTGTTTTTCCTGCCCTTTAAACAACAAATCCCGATATAACCCCATTCTATAATAAATCAATTAGAAATACATTCAACATATTAAGTGAGTATACATGATCTCATCCTTTTTAGAATATTTCCCTCGATTTGTTTAAATTACAGCAAACTGACCACAATTTTAGGAACTAAAAAAATGTTTCTATTTACAGACGAAAGGCAGAGACATTTAGTTCCTATAAAAAAAATAACAAAATCAGCTCCTTCCTGCAAGCAGCTGAAGGTCATAGGAAAGTTTTCCATCAACGGGGCAAAAGTTGATTGTCAGTGTAAAGTCAATCCGACCCATAGACTTTATTACTGGGAACTGGTGGTTCTAGATAAGATGTACCAGCAAAGAGGTAAACAAAGAAGCCTGTCTAGACACAGACGTTGGGATTCATGTATTGTAGTTTAAAATCCCATCCTGTGATTAGAAAAGTTTTCAAACAGTGTTTCTTCTTAGAATTAGTATCCTCAGATTCACAGTTTACTGACAGGAAATGGAGTTTAGAGAGAGGAAAAAGACATGAAGCAAGGGTCCAGAGAACCACTGCTTCTGTAAAATGAGTACCTGCTCCTGTATCACCGCCGCATCCCAAAGAGAGGTTTCATAAGATTATTTTGCCTTAATGTTGCTCTTAAATGTAAAAGTCTGATAAAGTATCTGGCAGGTTATCTTTTCTTCTTCAACCTTTCCTTTACTTCATCTCTGTCAAATCGACATCCCATCATATCCATCTATCCCGAATCTATCCATACCGACCTTTGTGGCTATAGAACCACCAGTGTTCCTCCTGACTTTTCCCACACAAAGGATGCCTTCAAATAAAAATCTGTATTTTTAGAACCCATGTTTTAGTAGCATTTGGTCCAATTTAAACACATAGCATGCAGTATCAACTGCAGCTCTCAGACTTTATAAGTATACTTAAAATATCACATAAACAAAAGACAATGAAAAGAGAGCCGTCGGTAATTGTCTTGAAAGTCTAGGTCAATAATATTTGTCAAACTATCTTTCGGTTTAGAATAAAATAAACATGAACCTACTGATCTTTGACTAGTTCTACACATATTTATTCTAGATACACTTTTTTCTTTAATTTAGTAATCCATACATTATGTTTAAAAACAACCATCATCCACGCTTGGGCAAGAAAATCTCTGCCTACCTGCATGACAAACTCCCGCCGCCGCGGCATCCCTCTCTCAGAGAGCAGTTGGTACTCCGGCTCCTTCTCCTTCTTGGCCTGCTGGATTTGGGCTAATCTGCTGATTGGGTTCATGCCCTGACCATAGTCAGGTCCTGTCTGGAAGGGAAAGGAACATTTAGCAATCAGCTTTATTCAAAGGAATTTATTTGCAACCAATGTTATATTGCTGAGGTAATACTTTCGTATAGTTGACATTTTCTGGCACCCGTGGTAAAGATGAGCAGAAAGTCGTGCATTGAATATCATACATTTAAGTGGTTCAATCTTTCATTAAAATTATACAGAAAAACAGACAAAAATGTAGACTGCATAGCCTTCAATGCCTTATTAGTTAACCAAGTCTAAGAAAACACAAATAAAAGGTAAATGACATGTTTTTGTAGAGTCTGTTCGTTATTTTTGGACCAGTTTACAATACCTAAAAACTCCAAATCAGCAATATGTGACTTTCTGTGTGCCTGACATTAATACGATAACATAAAGAGAGGTATTACTTTGAGCAACTGGACACCACTCGGTTTCAGAACTACAGCGTAGCATTTTGGAGCCAAAATGTATAACAAACTTTAGAAGTTATCTAAATGCAAAGCGGCTGTGATGCCGTAATAAAAGAAAGTTTATTTTGCCTTATCTTCACACATGTAAACATGTGGAGTTTGGTTAATTCTACTTAAACTTTACTAGTTACAAATTCTGTGGAACAATAGAGACTAAAAGGATGAACGCATGGAAAAGAACCTCCTGCTTATTACGATGGAGGATATGTGATGTCATGAATAATGTGTCGTCTTCAGATTTTTCAGAGGCATAATGATCCACAACATATGATCAAGTAAACACAGAGATGGTTCACTGGGAACAAGATCAACCCTCTTCCATAAATGTCTCAGTCATCTGACCCAAATCAGACGGAAAATCAGTTGGATGAGCTGAAGAGTTATACAAGGACATTTACTGCCATTCTACTCTGGAAAGTAATTATTTCTTCATATTGAAATAATATTTCCCGCATTAATTGCATGTAAAAAGACTGGACATTTTAAAAATGTTTTTTTTCCTAATACAATGCAGCACAACTTTAAACATCGATGTTAACGCTTCCATCTGTCAAGCTGAAAGGATGCAATTAGTTTCAAGAATGCGACTAAAAGTCAGAGAACTGGAACGATAATAAACTGATTCTAAGCGATTGCTGCTTGTTCTCAGCAAAGAATACCTTAGATTAACAGACGCATATAAGGTCATATTAGTTCTTTTAGCAGTATGTTTCTTTTTGTTCTCTACATGTTGTCTACATTGTATGGACGCTTCATTTGCCATGTATCAAAGGAAAAGTTGTGGACAACAAAGTTGTTTTTTTATTTTTGCATGCTTGGTTGTAATGTGCAAAGAATGGCTTTTTATTCTACACATTTAAACGGACAGATGTCAGGGATAAAGATGTAAAATACTAAATAAGAAAAAATTTAAGCAATGTTTTCAGTGGTATCAAGACTTGTGATGCTGGAATTTTACTTTCAGAGGCTTTCTTGACAAAAGACCTTCATAAAAACTCAAGACATCAGGGATCAGTGTCCCGTCAGAGATGACAGTACTAGATACATGTAATAAATCATATATCAATTTGATATTTGTTTAATATTTTAAATAAAGCCAATCAGACCATTTAAAAAAAAAAAAAAAACAGCCTGCTGTTTGCCTCTGACTCCCGCCCTGCCCCTCCCCTCCCCACAGCACCTTTAGGATAGTCTTGGTGCGTTTCTTGTAGTGCGTCTTAGGTTTCTCCACAGTCGGTATGAAGGGGAGCTTCTTCAAATCCTGCAGGATGGACAGAGCAGCACGCTTCTTGGACAGCTTCTTGCTGTTCCCCTCGCCCTCAGCAGAGAACTCTCCGACGGTCACGCGGGTCAGGAAGCTTTTCATATGAGGCGGCCCGCTTTCTTTTAACACCTGGGAAAGTTTGTTAAATGTTCACACAGATAGAGAGACAGAGTGAGAAAGAGAAACAAATATATGTGTATCAGCATTTTTTTTTTTTTTTTTGCAATTTATGTGGAAAAAAGCTAGACCAGGTGGTCCAAAACATCTGCTTTATCCACCCGTATGCGTATGGTAATCATATACAACACACACTGTAGTGAAAAACATCGACACGCACACAACCAAGAGTAACATGTTCCTAAATGACAGTCTCTGGTGATGGAGGCTTAGTTTCCTTCCTCTAGCCTTTGGTCACCTGGGAGACCTAAAACAAACACCGGCTGGCGTTAGGTCATGCTTCTGCAATCACATCTACTTCCTATGAAGTCTGAGAACAATATCTGTGCAGCAGGTGGGGCTCTTTCTAACTTCACATAGGAAAAGAATTAGGTTTCACACATGTACGATTCCTAAGTTATAACAGTCGTCTGACATGTGTCCATGTTTAAACTGCACCTCAGGCATTAATGGATTATGGTGGATGCAGTTTTTTTTTTCCTCTTAGGAAGTTCTCTTTCCTTCCCTTTGCTCCTCCTCCCACGCTGTGCAGACTTTCTTGACTAAAGCTGGAGCTGCGGCGCAGACAGCACAAATTGTAGCAATCAGCCGCAATCTAGAAACACTTAATTTAAACCCAGTGACCGATAAAAACGATTTCACCGATAAGCAGAGGCTCAGGCATTCCTGAGATGCCTCGCACATCAACGTGGACGAATACCAGACCTTAGGGGGAAAACGTCGGGAGAATGTGTTCACTTCCTCTCAAAAGAAAGATTGCAATTTAATCAAGAAAACGACTGGAAGTTTCAGCAGAAGACGGTTGTATGTGAAGGGATGAGGGATACAGGGAGGCCTTGAAACCCTCACTGTCCAACTAAACAGCTGAACTCCCTCCAACCCAGGGGGATCTACTCTGGTGTTACTCATCACCAGACAGGGGAAATGCAACATGACAGGTTCTTGTATAAACTCACTTTTGGTATGATTGGAAACACTGAATAAGTGAATGTTTTCGCTGTGCCAGCAGTGTGCCGTGATGACACTTCAGGCTGCCTGGTCATTTCTCAGCTAAGATTATGTCACTAAGAGGAAACCGATATGAACTAGTAACGGACTGCAGATAGGGGATTTTTTTGGCCCCAAAAAAGGAGCCTCGTGATGCAGCTCTTCAGCTGCTCTCAGCTCCAATTGCTTCTCCGCCTTCCCCTCGCTCCTCGTTCGTCACATAGACCGTGTGTAAGTACTCAGAGGAAGGATCACCGGGATAGAACCCGACACACAAACGCCGCCGTGTTTGTGAATGCCGCTGGAACCAAACAAGAACTCAAGCTCATCTGAGGCTAAAGGCTTGGTTAAACTGCCTCAAGCATCCTTCTCCAAGCAATATATAAAACGGGAATGTGTTATTCCCAGTTTGATGTTGTTTCGTTTCATTGTTTAGTTGTCAGGCAACGAGCAGAGACTCCAGGAAGTTACTGATCTGAGCCAAGAAATAGTTTGGCACATAAACTCCCGTAGACAGCAAGTTAAAGATTGTACACTTCTGGGTTTGTATGGTGGGTTCCTCTAGTTTCTCTATGATTTGTTTTAAAGATGATTACATTTCCTGTAATGTTTTAAAATCATCTTCCTCAGTAGGGATTTATTTATTAGGGTTTTATGTTTTTCCTTTGGTCTTAAGCCTTTTTAATACAATTTTTGTCCAACTTGATCTTTTTACCAAACCATTAAAGAATGTTTGTTCTTTGTGTGTTTAAAGATAATCTCCATTTGTGATTTGTTATAAACTACCAAATATATACTGGGAAAGAAAAGACACATCTGATCAATAAAAATCTTGATCCTCACTGCAATATATAATATAAAACATTCTGTAGACTAACAAGACAAAAGAACTTGTGGGAAGTTGTTTGTCTCGTTTAAGGTAGTAGTAGAGAGTTCTGAGAAAACACTGGACTTACCCTGAAAAAAACGTAAAAAAAATAATTAAAAACATTAATTTCTATTAAAGCTACATAGTGAAACTTTAATCTGGGATACAACTAATGCGGCATTCCTAAAAAACCTTTACGACGACAGTCAACAATGGAGGCGGTAGTGTGATAGTGTGAAGTTCCATCTTAAACTGATGAAGCCATGAATTCTACTCTACAAAAAAACCTTGAAGGTGAAAACCTCACCGTCAGTTTCTGACCTTAAGCTTTTGCATTAGGAAGCAAGATAATGGACCAAGTCATTCAAATTTAAAATGCAAAATAGTTATTGAATCAATAAAACCCCTAAAAGTCACGAGCTTTAAAAGACATGCTGAATGTTTTAAATCAAATTATTTGAACGTTTTTAAAGAACATGTATCCTTCTTTAAACCATTGAGCCAGTAACAGGATTTCTATCAGCATGTGCAGTTACATCTTAAAGACAATAAAACATGCGGCACAAAGGGCACAGGTACAACTTTTTAGATTCCTTAGGTCTAGGATAGCATCAGACGAGCTGCAGTCAGAGTCCTGGCAGCTGACATAGGATCTGCAACGCTGCCTTTGGGATTTCAGAACTCCTATTCACCTACAAGCCAAGCCCGCACACAGACACGCAAACAAACACGCAAACACGCCCATCTACCAACCGACGATAAGGATATCAGGTTGTACACCTTCTGTAATTCAATGTTGATTTTTTTTTTTTTTTTTTTTTCAATGCCCGTCTCCTCATCCCCTCTCATTCAAACATGGGAGGCCTTCACTTCAGCTTCTCATGGAGACATTAATACCCTGCAAGGTCTGAGGAAATGTGTATGCTAGAACTCGGGTACTGTAGAAGAGGAGGCAATGGGATCAGGGCACAACAATGGTAAGGATTGGTACAGAGAAGAAAGACGCTTTTGTGTGGAGCAGTGGATGGACATGCCCTGAGGGAAACTGCTCCTTGTAAGATAGGCGGTTCCTTGCTCAAACGCTCCTCTGTCTCCCCCCCCCTAAAAAAAAACAACACACAAGCAGTGATTTATAGATTGATTCCTCTTTGATCCTGACATCTGTTTGATATTGCCTGACAGGAGGATCAAATGAGCCAACGTAGAAGGGTGATGAGAAAGTAGACAGTTGAATGGCGACTAATAAGTAATTTCATGATGTAAAAACATTGCTTAAGGTAAAGGTGTTCACATGAGAGAGAGAGATGATGTTGGACCGAATGCATGGAAGAGTAATGCATACATGTGTGATCTTAACCTTTTGATATGAGTAAAGAGTAACATCTATTCTGAGAGAAAGAAATCGAGGTAGGGCGTATCAAGGAAGAGATTATCCTATGTTACACAAAGGGGGAAAGGAGAAGGTACGCGAGATTTACAAACTGTGTGTGCTATGCAAAGCAGAAGAGCATTGGTGTAAAGCACGTGGAGCACCAACTGAGAATGATAGTGACTTCACCAAAGTCAATGTTGGGGACAGAAAAACATGACAAGAGAGAGAGAAGGTTGACTTGTTTGCAATATTTCTCAGTTATGAGACCTTACAGAGATCCCTGCCTAGATGTAAAAATGTATGGCAAAACAAAACGCCCGACTTCTTGTGAGCAGCATTACTTTAGATTTGATTAAAATAACCATGAATGGCAGTGAGCTTGTCCATGGGGGGCCTTTCTGGCTCCAGGGATAATTTCATTTGGGCTGCATGTACTGTAAAACATAGCTTTTTAGTCATTGATTTCGGTGATATAAGTTTTTATGTACAGGGCATAATAAAAAGCATTTGATGGAATAGAAGCTGGATGGGAAGCTAGTGAGCAAGCAGCCAGCTGACTGGCTGAGGACCAATAGAAAGCAGTGTGCTGGAAGCTGGGTTCAACAGGTCTACTATTATCTGCTAAAATTTATGCTCTGAATAGCAGGTATTTTTGTTGGGTTCATTGTAATTCTTTATGCAATATATCTTTATATATAAAGTAAAATCATTTCTATTTATTAATGCAATGGAAGAAATTATACTCCAAGAAACACAGGCTTCTGTGTTATTTTTCTACACATTTTAGATATTACCATACACATCTTGATTGTCAGATAAACCAACTTGCCGTAAATGTTTTGGACATGTTAAAAAATAACTTAATATGCTAATCTTGTATGTCTTCAAAATCCCGCTGAAATATAACAACGACCCAGTGTTCACATCATTTAATCTCACACAATGCTATAAAGGTATTACTTATTTTAAAATGTGCAATTGAAAGTTGAGCTATGAGCTGCTACCTGATTAGTTCAGCTAATTGCTATTTGACCACTTGGGGGTCAATCAGGCAGCAAGCGTATCCATTTCCCAGATTGTGTGTTGATCCTTTAAAGTAAAGGCGCATAAAAAACAAATAGCTAATTAGAAATTGTGGTAATGTAAAGGGAGGGAGTTTGTTTGTTGTTAAATTAGTCTCCAGACTATAGTCAAATGTTTCTTCCCTATCAGCCATGTGATTGTTTTCCAATCAAATCCATTCCCAGTAAATTCTGCTTGTGTGTGGTTGCTGTGTGACAGTACACCACGCACTGTGGGATTAAACCTTACATATTAATGTTCTTTCATCATCATGTGTGGGCTTTCTCATGTTTTTGAAAATCTACCAACAATACTGAAATCTTGCTGTTCTTTGTGTTTTATATTTGTTGTTATTTTTCTTTTTCTATGGGTGTTTTAATAATTTATACAAACATGTTTCCCATTGTCTGTGAATTATATTTGCCTTTAAAGGTGGTGGTGGTGGTGGTGGTGGGGGTGGTGGTGGTGGGGTCAACTTACATCCTGCA